>JARVZY010003781.1:0-32617 GCA_030686995.1 Artemisia argyi | reverse complement strand
ACATTTTCCAATAGCTTGTTCCAGGAAGACAAGACATGTATCGATTGGCTTGATCAACAAGCACCAAAATCCGTGTTGTACGTGAGTTTTGGGAGCATAACGAGATTAACAAGGGACCAGCTTATCGAGTTCTGGCATGGTTTAGTCAATAGCGGAAAACCATTTTTGTGGGTCATTCGAGAGGATCTAGTTTTGAACAATTATGATGAGGATATACCAAACGAGCTAGAGGAAGGTACTAAAGAAAGAGGCTACATAGTTGGGTGGGCTCCACAAGAAGACGTCTTAGCCCACTCATCTGTATGTGCTTTTTTGACACATAATGGGTGGAACTCGACTCTGGAGAGTATAGTTGAAGGAATACCGATGGTGAGTTGGTCATCTTCTGGAGATCAACAAGTAAATAGTAGATTTGTCGAGGCGGTGTGGAAATTAGGATTAGACATGAAGGACACATGCGATAGAAAGATAGTCGAGAATATTGTAAAAGAAGTAATGGAGGTCCGGAAGATGGAGTTTACAGAATCAGCCCTTCGTATGGCGAACTTAGCAATGAAATCCGTGAATGAAGGTGGATCATCTTATAGTAACTTGAATCGTCTAATTGAAGACATCAAAATGATGGATGTTCGATCAAAAGATCCATAAGTAGATATCATGATGTTCATAAATGAATCTTATTAGAACCTTATCCTAGATATCTATGTAATTTATGTACTTTTTCTTTTAATTATCAATGAATAAATTATTTTCAACGCTAACGGGACATCATGAAAACATATACTATTAAACAGATGAAAAATGGAGTTATTTTTTAAATTTTCATTTCTTACAAACATTGTGGCTATGAGCCTGTCAAGTGTCAACCACAGAAGTGAGAAGGTTATAATCATGGTTGGTCTATGTGTGTTTATACATTACAAAACATACTGAAAATGGGAAATTGCCACCTCAGATTATGTCTGTAAGAACTTCAACGTGGATGTAACATGCTTTTAAAGGTCATATATGTGGTTGTGAAACTGTTATTTCTCTTCATGTTGTAACCATTTTTCTGCAGAAGCAAACACCTTAGCATGATGATGTCAACCAAAGTAGCTGAGTACCGCTTGTTGGTAAATTTAATCGACTTGCAAAACTTGATATGTTGAGCTTTTATAGCTTTTTGAAGTCAGTAAAGGCGTAAAGCTAAAACTATAGTGACATGCCTTAAAAATGGATGATATATCATTATTTTCTTTTAGGACTTCATATGTATTTCTTGAAACATAATTGGGCTATTACGGTCTTCTAAAGTGTGAACTATATAAGGCCATCATAGATATCCACACACTTTGTAAAAAATAGTGTACAAGATAACTCCAATAATACTTTTTTATAACACGAAGGTCGTTAATCATATACTAAAATTGATCATTTCATTACTTTTCGACGTTAAAATGTGTATAATTATGGTATACAAGCTCCTACATATACTTTATATAGTTCGTCCAACCATATTGAACAAACTAATTATTCACTATTATTCTTCTTTACGCACAATGGACCAAAAAGCCTTACAAAACCAAATCACACCCCCACAAAGTTTATTTTTGTACATGCTACAACCGAAAATCACTCATTTAAACCCGTTAACTGATACAAATCATATCATATGATTGTGTAAATGTGCATAGACAGAACGAAAAAGAAAATTATCTAGGACTAGTAAATGGGTAGACAAGAAATTGGGGCATAAAATAATGGTGATAGGCAATATCGTACGTCGTATATACCCACTAAAAGTCCCATGATCCCAACCTTCACGCTGAAGCTACACACACTGTATACGCAATCCTTTTTTTTGACAACTTCCTAAAGGTTGTAGTATGTCATTTTCTTTATCATTCATGCTTTTTAGCAAGACAAATTCTATTTAACAAGTGTAAAGTTTTGTTGGATTTTAGTGGTTGTTTGCTTGTTTTTTACTTGGGGCGTATTATATATATATGAAAGCTAACCACTATACAAGTATTAGGACTTCTTAAAATCGAAATCTAGATCAAATAAGTGGACAGTCTACATCTTTGAATTTGAACTAAATTAATCCCAAACTGAATTGTTAATAGCGTTAGAGCTTTGAGGGAAAGTTGTAAGTCTATTTTTATTTTATTTTTACTCATAAGACGTTTCAGGTTAGTTAAAAAAACGAGTTTGTAAGACCGATTAGCCACGGTGCCGTATGGTACTGGCGTTTTGGTTTATACACACTCAACTGCTCAAGGTTTCTACTTCACCTTCTAAAATGAGCTTGTAAGTCAATCTCCAACCGTCTTCAAAAATATTTTTTTCTTCATATTTGAAGAATGGTGCACACTAAAACATCTCCAACCATGCTACAATTTTATTTATTTTTTTATTTTTTTTAATTTTATTATTATTATTTTTTTTAAAAGCATTGATCAATAATTGCCAAGGAGGTAACGGGTGGTCCTCCCTCAAGGTGTGTGTTCCCAAATTGTGTGAAGCCATTCAAGAGATGGAAATGTAACACTTTTGGTAGAGCCCTTGACTTGGAGGGGTTATGGTGCCTAGTGATGCCATCTTCTTTTCCTGTCTTGATTATTGTGATTGTAGGTTGAATAATCTTGATGGGAAAGAGGGTGAAAATGTAGCTAGATGGTTATTGATGCTTTAAAAGTTTATCAAAGGTGAATTTGGGATGTATTGCAAGGATTCAGAATGATCTAAAAAAGTGAGCAGGTTGTGTGAAGCTATCTTGATGCTCTGCTTTGAATCTCAGTTTAGTTTTGTCAGACAAGTAGAAGTTAGGCTTGTCTGATATAGGATGATATTTGTTTTTGTTTTGTTATTTTCTATCTTTGAGTTATGTCCAAAGCATAGAAGTTTTTTATTCCTGTATTGTACTGTTAATATTTGGAGTATATAATATAATTCATCTTTTGCATCCAAAAAAAAAAAAAGACATTGATCAATATCCTCCATATTTGGAAGATCACTATTCATAAATACTACTCGTATTATATGCATTTAAAGATTTTTAAAATTCAAGTTTGGAGGATATAGTCGGAGAAGACACGTTTTTGAAATATGCTTTTTTTCCCTTCAAATTTGAAGAATTTATAGAATACTAGCTTATAGACCCGTTGATACCGGGTAATTTTTAAAAGAAATAGAGAAATGAGATGATAAGAAAAGTAATAACATAAATTTGTTCCATTTAAAATATGAAACCAAGAATAAGATAATGCGTCTATTATAAGATAAGAATTTGCTTATGTTACAATTACACTAACAAACGTCCAAGCTTGGGGTCTCCAAAATTTATTGTGTAATAGAAAGTGATTATACTGATGATAGATACATAATACACCTCGAACGGTGATCATAGACCTTCAAGTACTTTTGTATACATGACATTTGTTGTAGTTTTAGAGACATTACCATCCTGATCACAAACGACAACCTTCAACCCTTTCTTGCTTTTTATTCTTGAAACAACAACGCACAGTTGTCCATGTGTGAAAACAGGACCCGGCAAGTACAAACCAACTTTAGATAGCGATTGACCTTGGCTTTTGTTGATTGTCATGGCAAACGAAACTGAGATAGTATAAGATTGAATGAAATGATATGATTTTTGACACAAAATATGGGAAGGTAACAAATATTTTGAGATAACATCTTTTAAAATAATGGATTGTTTGTTAAGAAAAATAAGTTGATTTTGTGAGAGATTAGTTCAGTTTCGAAACTAATGTAATTAAATACATTGAAGTGTTTTTGACATTCGTAAGTAGAGTTGAGAGTATTGTATGTTTGGTTGAATTTAATTACACAAAATAAAGCAAATAGATTTCAAAGTCTTGCACAGGGTTGAAAGGAATATGAGATAAATAGATTAGATAAGTAACTTTAGCTTACATTTACAGATTTGAAAAAACTAAACATTGTTGTTGTGTAAACAACTTTTATACATTAGATCAGTTATTGAAAAAGTTAAATACATGCAGTCACACATGATCATCCAGCTGCAGTCCTTCAAACTGTGATCCGTCTACTTGTAAGATAAATGCTGGCACAAAAAAACTGCAAAATGAAAAGTTTAAAAGAAAACATGCATTGTATAGATAAGAACTGGCAATTGACAAACACAATCCAAAATTCCTAAAACCATAGTCGATCAGATCAAAGATAAGGTCTAAAAGTGATTTGGACTAACAAACAAAATGTCGCAATGCATATTCAAAAGGGAATTAAAAATGAAACAAATCTCTTTAAATGCAAAATTGTTGCATCTATTTATTTGGAGTCATCAATCTTCACTTTGCGGATTTCTCCATCTTAATCTCGAGTATCTGTCTTTTAATACTTGAACCATCAATTCCAGGCTCCCCATCGGATGCACGTTTAGCACTCTTTTGTTTCTCAAATGGGGTAGTATTTTCATCAATTGGATATTCCAGATCCTGAATAGAGCAACAACATGCTAAGTATGATTACACATGGAACTGTAACGGGCACTTAAAAAAAAACTTTACAGCCACCTGGTTTTACACATTAATACCTGTATAAATTGTTAAAGTGAAGAAAGAAGGAACCTGGCCAATATCAATACTTCAGCTGTAATGGCTTGAACATGAGAATTAGCATAAGCAGCAGCGGATTTAAGTGTCTTTTAATCACCAAATAAGAGTGTCTTTTGGTAATATATCACCTTATCCCTGCTAAAGCTGTTCCACCCAATAAATTGCAATGTATTAACCGTCCAATGACTTCCTTTGTTCGTCTAGATCCCAATAAACTTACAAAATGCAGTTACACTAATTAGAACGGTAAATATTTAGTCCAAATAAGTGTCATTGTAGAAAAGACAACCGTACTAAAAACGACCCGTTTCAACCCGAACCTATATTAATCTGGTAACGGAGGTGTACACGTACACACAAATCAAACTTTGCTCATCTTGATTTTTTTTTTTTTTTTTTTTTTGGATTCTTTTTATTATGAGCTTATAATCTATAACTTATGTCTTATTAGCAAGCCATAAGCTCAATTAAACAACAGCGTAAACCAAAAAAGTAATCCTAAATTATACCATACCAACTATTGCACTAATGTATTTAATGCTTAAAAAAATCTACACGTTGCCATTATTCTTGCTCTTTTGTATTATGAATTAGTAATATCATCAAAATAGTATTATCTAACCTCTTTTTTTATCCAGTCGAGTCGATAGGCAAGAGGCTTAATTCCATGCATCCTCAAGGATATCCTATCGGAATAAAAATGATACAGTTAGTACCAAGGCACGTCTAAAAGAACTTCATTTAAAAGCCTTGCTAGTCATATGATTTATACCTTAAAAATGTTGCTGAGGCTACAAACGCGACAATCATTCCTGCTGCAAATATCGGTCTGCTATTAGATCTTGGAAACTTGATACATTTTAGTGGCCAAAAACAAAAAGTGGGATGCTATGACCCGATTGAATCATAAAAAATGGATGGAAACAAATAGCTTACTCAATGATTCTTCATTTGTTAATGACAAAATTATTATTCTAATCCCCAACTCTTTCTCAGTCAAGATTTCATCTTTTTTGCACAAATTATCAATACCAACAACAACTACGTTATACCCATTTCATAATATTAGTTAATTTGCTAAAATTCCACATACCTATTTCACTAACAACCTATGTTAATTCACCCTATGACAGTATAAACCATAAATTCCAATACAACTCCTTTGTAAATAAAGGAGTACGTATATTATGGTCTGGATATGGCGTATCCCAAATACCCAACATATGTCCCTTTATAACTTGTTTCACTAAGCCATTGCAAACAACCACTAAAAATGCATTACTAAGTAAGATAGACGGTGCTAAGAATTCGAGTTGCAGGTGAATTACTTACCCTTTTTTCTCTTGTTATATAGACGTGACCAAAGTTTCCATTACCCATGACCAAAGTTTCCATTATATAGACGTGATCAAACTTATTTCAAGTAAATCAACATATACCACATAGTGTATCGTAACCACTAACTATGTTATAAGATAATATTAAGCACGAAGATGTGCCGACTTGCATTCTGATTTATATACAAATAATACTCATATATAATTTTATATCAGTTTGTAACCATATTTTAGACACCAACTATTTCTATTAATGTAAAAATGGATCAACACGATAGGTAAGAATACAAAGCTTAAATCAAACTTGAAATGGAATTAAGGATTATGTGGGACACATTAGGACCACAAAAGCCAACACGGCTGGATATCCAACATTTGGCAGGAAAACTCAAAATGAGTTGGACTAATCCTAAACTTTTATTGCTTATAGGGTAAAAGAGGCCCGGTCAGTTAGTATATGTAAGATAAATATGTAGATATTTAGACCAAAAGCGCCCATTAGTAAATTCAAGGTGTAAGTAACCTAAAATTTAATTAACCATTTTGCAAAGTTAAAACTTACTTTTATCATCATTTTTAACATATTTAGGTGAAATAATAAAGTATATAAATGAACCTAAGAGTATAAAAGAATTCCCATTCTAAGAAAGATTGTCACATTTGAGGGCCATTGTTGAGATTTGAGGTAAATGGACTCCTACACTGTTTTCGACTCCTACACCTTTTTCGACTTCTCCATCTATTGCTATGATTTCCTTAACTTCAAAATTTTGCAAGAGTGCAAATATTTCTATTAATGTAAATTAATCGAATACAATTTGTTGGCAACTCTGACCCGTTAAAAGTACAATATAAAATAAAGGACCAATACTCGATAGATGATTCAAAAACTACTTATATTTACTTATTCAATATTCACACACCAGTTTTGGCAGGAAAAGGCTTTTAGGTACAGATAAAATACACAAATCAGAATGACAACTTAAATGGACAGAACCAATGAAACTAATGGAAGAAGAGAATGTGGTATTTTTATATATTAACCTGCTTGTTGGCTGTGCTTAAGGACAAACATTCAATAATAGATTTTTATGGTTTTCTATTATTAGTAATAATATCATCTCAACGTTCATGCAATTCATATAATGAGATACTCATGGACCAAAGACTATCAAAGAAAGTACCTCATACCCTTTACAGGTGGTCAAAAGAGTAGATTAGGAGTCATTCGATGCAAGAACCAAACCATATTGACTTTTCTTTAAAAGCTTTTTCTTTTTGTCTTCTTCGGGCATAATAATGTATGAGATATAATAGCAATTCACCTGTACAAAATATACAATGTTATGTGCTAACTACTATGTAAATTAAGCAATAAAAAAATCTCATTTGTATTACTACGTTAAATAGTATGAAGTTGTGCACCATATCGTTACCATTTTTTTTTAATATGATCAATATAGCTAATACTCACTTTCGCAGGTTGCTCCAATACTGCAAAAATCATCAAATAAACGTGTAAATCAAATAAATAAAATAAAATAATATGAAAAGGCCACAATATTTGGATCACATGGGGATGTTTGGGAGTACTTACCAAAACTGCTTATTTGGGTGACTACAAACCATTTTCTCGAAGGTTTAAAGACCCAAACATAATTTATTCCTAAGCAAATATACCAATATAGGTGATTAATCGCATACCCATTGTACAATATCATCTCTTGGTTATAAGGATTCATATGTGGTCCATTTTTCATATAGGCATTTCATCAAACATGTAGTATGCATAGATAAAGTACTCAAAACATATATCACACCTTAAATCTAAACCATAATTCATCACTTTTTCACCAAAATTTGATGTTGATCTGGAACACTGGAATCACCAAAAAAAATAAAAAAAAAAAAATAATAATAATAATCAAACACATACATCTATTATTATCTGCATAATCAACCCTAATAGCATACAAAAAAAAAAAAAAAAAAAAAAAAAAAAAAAACTATATGTTTAATTGAAGATCGTTTGAATTGAAGATCTAATCCATTACCTTTGAACAAAAACCGACTTGAGCTAACAGATTATTTGATATGTTTGGTCCATTTTTTGGCTATTCTTCATCTGCATCAACCATTAACAAATAAAAAAAAAATATTAATTAATTATCCATTCTCAAATCACAACAAACACGAGAAGCAATAAATCAAAACAATTGAAAATATGAAACTGAAAGAAATGACATCGAGATTACAAACCGACATCGAGATTACAAATATGAAGAAGCACCAAATCAAATTCCACCATTATTTTTGTAAATCGCATTCAATGATTTACAAAAATAACAAACACCTAAATGTAAGGAGCAAGTTTAAGGTATGACTTTGTGTGAGAAATGTATAAAAAATAATGAATGTATTTAATCCTTTACAAAATTAGATCAGGAACTTGTAACTGAATGTTGAAGATGAGCGTTTATAGATGAATACGTTTAATACTTTACAAAAATAGTCTATGGTATGGTGTAACTAATTCTACTCGTGTATAGGGATGTTTTTTCTTTGTATGCTTAAAAAGAGTTGTACTTACACACTATATAAGGAAAGCCACATCATAATATTAATTGAGTTTTTAATGCTGCGCGCTTAGGGGGACTTGTACAAAACCTTTGTTTATTAGATAGTATAGATGTAGTTGGAGATAACCTAAAGCTTTTTAAAGATAAGATTGCTATCCAGAAACAGAATCTTCGATGTTAATGAAAAGGAGCGCTTCAATGTATAGAACGATTCACTTTTAACATCTTTTTTGGAGTGCAGCAAATATATTATTTATTTTACAAGGAACGACAATGACTAATATCATAAGTTCAAATCTTAAACCTAATGCTTGACTTCCTAAAGTCTAAGGTCTATTTTAAAATAAATATATTACTCGCATCAAGCCAAAATGCAAATGATATTGGGAGTAGGAAGATTTTGAAACCTTTTGTAGTAGAATATGAAATCGAGAGATACAAACAAAGTTTGAATGTTATAAGATTCAATTATTTATGCACTTTAAAAATATTATAATGCAGCCCATTTGGAAGACTATTAAATTTGCTATAGAACAAGTTCAAAATAAGATGATTATTATAAGATACTTGATTAGAATTTAGAAAGAGGCCCCTCTTGTTTATTTCAAATTTGAAATGTCCTTGGAGGAGCAACAAGAAACAAGCAAATGTGAGTATGTGACAACCATTTTAGTACCTATGGGGACCCTTTCTAAAACAACCAAGCATATAGTCATATGCATGTTCTAAAAAACACATTAATTCATTCATTTATTATGTACTGATAAAATGATAATTACAAGTTTTTTTTATCACTTGTCAATTTTTCATGCAACAACCATTAATAGCTTTGAACTATCACGTATGGTGGTTGTAACATTATCACCACCACAACGCATGGTGGGTGATTTTTTATTATGGTTTGATCAATGTCTATCACCAAACGGTTTGCACACACAAAAGAAGGTTGGAGTGAAGGATTTAATGGTTCTTACTACGGTTGTTTGGTGAAGGAGTAAAAAGTTGATGTGACACTTAAGTGATGATCATGACTCATGTTAATGAGTTCAAATTCTTAAAAAAAGATGTTCATGAGTTCAAAATAAGCACATGTTAATGAGTTCAAAATCTTAAAAAAAAAAAGATGTTCATGAGTTCAAAATAAGCATTATTATAGAAATTTATAAGCATGAGCACAACCACTAGAGGATACATTTCTAAAACTTCAACAACTCATAGTCACTAAACTTAAACATAATCAACCAAAAAAATCCTTACATTTATTTTCTAAACTATTGCTACAACCACTCTTTATACAACCCTTTTGCACAAATTCTACAACTTTAAATGCAAGATACAAGTGGTACCAATTCTTTCCATGAGTCCCCTTTACTTCAAACAAAAGGAATATCTCAAATTCTCCAACCAAAAGTACTAAATATCTTGGATACCCTTATTCATTTATTTTCATCTATGTACTTAGATGATCAAACATCAAACAAAGTCATTATCACTAAACCACTACTTAATATATTCATTTCATAAATTCTTCTATCTATTACTATCTTTAACCTTCATATATCGAGTCAGTAAGTCCACTCTTGAGGTAAAAGCACTTCTGGATTGTTGTTGTTCATTGGAGACTCCATAACGCTGCGGTTCAAGCTACTTCGTTGCTTTTGAGCAGCTAGAATCAATGCGTTCCTCCGACTTATTAGCATTTCTGCATAATAAAAATTCATTGAACAAATTATATTAAGTTATTAACATTATGTAAAAAGTATAGAACAATAGAATATATATGTATATAACTAGAATTTACCATAGTGTGAAACAAAACCACCATTCATGTGCGTTTCAACTTCAGGACGTGTGGTAACGGGGACGAAGGATTTATTTGAAGATGGAATCATTCTAGGTGGTAGATTAGCAGGCGAACAAGCTGTAAAAAAAGGGATTAACTAGATGAAACAAAACTTTCTTACACTATAAATTGTTACATACTTCTACTTTTTGATATTTTACTAAAAAAAATAAAATAAAATAATAATAAAAAAAAAAATGATTAACAAGATGAAATTATTATGTTGTGTAAAGGTCGTGATACGAGTATATTTTACTGGTTGACAATTTTTTTTTTTTTTTTTTTTTTTTTTTTAAATGGAGTCACAAAAAACACTCGGATGATTAAATATTTGACAACTAATTGTAGTAAAAGACATCTTGTTCACCACAAGAGCACTTAGGCAGTCGTTAGCAAAACATAAGTTAACATAGTAAATTTACAAAATAAATTTACTATAACTATTATATAAACCTTAACACTCTGTTCTCGAGTTAAATGTAAAGAAAATGAAAGTGAAGAATAGAAATGGAATGGAGATGAAGAAAGCTAGAGATTTTTTTTATATTTTTGAGTATCAATAAAATAGGAAGAAAGAAAATGAAAGAAAGTATACATTTACAATCCTATCCTCACAAAAAAATAAAAATAAAATAAAGATGTAATGATGATTTGGTCTTTCTACTATTAAATATTTTATCTTTTTTACTTTCATCCCAAATATGGGATGAAAGTGATGAGTAAAAAATAACACCAGTGCTCTTTCATTTTCACTTACAATCACTTTCTTTCCTAGTTTCAAAAAAACTCAATAACACAAATTTTTTTTGTTTGACTCCATTTCTTTCACTTTCCTTCTAAAATAAAACTAGAGAACATAGTGTAAATGTAATCAGATGTTAGTAAACAAAATTAAAAATTACTAGAAAAAAGAAGTAACTGCAATTAACCTTAAGTGCAAGATTAATTTCAATCATCTAAAGTTAAACATTGGTCTAAATGGGTGTTTGTTTAAGCTTTTATGTAGCTTATGAGTTTATTGGTTTTTCGACTTATATTCCATAGCCTGTAATTTTCTGGCTTATTTTGAGACTTAAGTTTATTATGATACAATAAACTTATATAAACCAATAAGTCTCAAAATAAGTTGGAAATTGCAGGGTATGAAATATAAGCCGAAATCAA
Organism: Artemisia argyi; assembly: GCA_030686995.1. NCBI lineage: Eukaryota > Viridiplantae > Streptophyta > Magnoliopsida > Asterales > Asteraceae > Artemisia > Artemisia argyi. The sequence goes on along the minus strand of JARVZY010003781.1, from coordinate 21,105 downwards.
ATAAACTAAGCCCACAGCTTAAACAAACACCCCCTAAATATGATAAAAGAAAATAAAACACACCTTGAGGTGGTGGCCTCGGCAAAAACACTCCGGTACCGGCACACTCCCTCTTCACCGTCGTACCATTACATTTAACTGGTGGTGGGCCCCATGCAGAATGACCACTAACCAATCTCCGGTCACCGGAATATCCCCTTTGCCCAGCTGGAAAATTATTATTCATTTTCATCTTCATTCTTGCAACTTCACTTGCTGCAGCGTAAATAAGATTCCAATAATCCTCCTCATCACTGTTAACTGACGGTGAAGACCATCGGAGAGATGAATCCGGCAAGCTGGAAAAAAAACTTTCTTCCTGAAAATAAACAAAACCCACCAGTCAAAAAATGATAAAATAAAAGTAGGTCCCGGGACACGCATGGATTTTTGTGTCGGTAATTTTATTTAAAAACTCGATTTTTCTTAGATGCACCGGACGTGAAAATCTAGTTTATAGTTTTATTTAGTTTATTCTAAATACATGGTCCTGGTTCCGTCCCCTGAAAGCAACGATTTAATCTGCTAAAAAAAAATTCAAAAGCTTCTTCTTATGACTTTTTTTTTCCCCTTATAGTCATTTGAACAAAACCCCTACTCACATCATTAAAATATACAACTCAATTGAGCAAAAACAACTCTTAAGTGGCTAAATGATACGATTAATAAGTTTAAACAGCTAGCTAGCTAGTTAAGAACCTTGAAATTGAAAAGGGGTTGCTGGAATGAAGCTGACTGAGGAGACCGGTGAGTTATTCCGGTGTCTTCTGAGAACTCGTAAGGGAAATCATGCGGGAAACATAGCATGTTTTCTTTGCCCATTTTGAAGTGAAATGGAGGGGTGATGGAAAGGAGTTGCTATAAATAATGAGTAAGTGAGTGCATGTGGAGCTAATGGAAGGTTAAAGTGAGTGGAGAGAATGTTAAGAAATTTTATAGAACTTTAGATAGCTTTTTCTCAAGAAAAGAAATGTGAAAACAATACAATGTTACAAGGATATTTATTTCCTTTGGTACATGGTTGTGGATACCTAAACAAAATTATGATTCCAAACGAGAAAAGTTTATAGCTTAAGGTTAACATCTTTTTGTAAACCGGGTTTTTAATCGATCCGATCGAGTCATCGGGTCACCGAGTTACCGGTTCAACTGGTTTGACCGCCGAGTTAACCCGGTTTTCTATTAACAAAAACCATTTTTTTAACCGGGTCAACCTAGTTTCTAAAGAAAATGAAAAAAATCAAACCTGACCGGGTTTCAAAAACCAGGTTGACCCGGGTCACTTAAAACCCGACGGGTATAACCGTTAACCCGTTTTAAAAAACCCGGTTTTTTACCACTTTTGACCGGAACCGGTTCAACCAGTTAACCCGGCCGGGTCGAACAGGGTTTCAAAACATTGTTTCTAAGAGCTTCGACAAACCGTTTACTTGCTCTTCTGCAATCCAATATATTTTTACCATTCTCTTTTCAATAAAAGTCAACGTAGCGAAAGTACTACATACGATAACAATATCGATAATTATGCTATCTGTATCATTTGTTCGAGTGTAATAAAAAAATACTATATAATGATAATGCAATACGTGCAACGAATGCATAAACATATAAGTCATTGTTGAAGTTCAAACGAGGAAAGGATGGTATAAATTCCAGCAACATGTCAAATTGCCATGACAATAGGAGACATTTGCACTACTGTCCAACCCAAATTGCCATGTGGCATTGACCATAAATTAGATGTTAAAATAATTGCCATGATTTTTGGCTTTAAAACTCAAATGATTGGAATTATTATATGGGGTTTTGTGTAAATAATTATTGTATTCAGGGTTTAATAAAAGTGTAATTCTAATTGTACACTTTCATCCACCATATTTTAAAAGAAGTTACATAAAATACCATATATACTTCAACGATTAAGATTCTTTCAAGTTTAGATAAATATGACCGGTGATATTCTCACAAAAGAAAGGCCAGGTCTCGTAATAGACCCCGTAGCTTTGTATGTGAGAAATCATGAGCGGTTATGTATATTTTAATTTGAAATGATCTTAATCCATACTTCAATGGGCAGATCAATGAATCAATCTATTTCTTCAAAAATAGAGATGGTATTTAATAGGTAATCCCCTTAACTACGATGACATAATCAAAACCTTAAGATTAAGTTATGAATGTCTACTTTTAAGTCAAACATATTGTATATAGTTCTAAATTAAAATGGTTCAAATCAACATACTTGATCCTTATTAAAATAAAAGTTGACTTTTAAATTTTAAGTTGTCTTAAAATAAATGTGAAAATATTAAACTATACATAATCAAAATATTCTAAAAGGATAAATATTACTTTTGATTGGTGGATATTGAGATTAACACTTTCTATTGCTACATGTGGTTCTCATGAATATTTGTTTTGAAATAGATAAAGTATTTTTATTGCCTACATGAAATTAATATGAATTAGATGTTCTAAGATTGAGTACCGATATTCAACATTATTATCGTCAGCTCAGCATCACACCAATTTTTTTTATTTATCAACAACATCACCACCAACTTGTCTAATAAGAGAAACAACTTCACCACCCAAATATGCTAAACTTAAACACAAATATACTTCCACAATATACTCATACACACACCACAACCTTCTCCGTAACTTGGTCTATCGATCTTCTCCCTTTTTGTCACCAAAGACGCGTGGGTGGGAAGGGAGTATTTTAAGAAGTCCATGTAATGTTTGATTACTCACGCCTGGCTAGAGGGCTATTACACTAAGTCTAAAGCATCACTCACGTCATGTTTCGGAAGTCACTTCAGTTTTCTCAATAAGTGAAGTAAAAACAAGCTACCACTCTTTAGCTACCCCGTTAGGTTTATGATAAAATGAAGAAATGAAGTTGTTGTGGCATCAAATGAAAGCTTTCCAATTTTGGGGATTTGATGGACAACTACAACAATTGTTTAGGCAAACACACATTACAAAATACCTACTCAAACTTTAATGAACTTGATGATCTATCAACAACTTACTTATTCATTTCTTCATTTATAACACATGTACTAAAAGTTAACAACAATTAACACCAATGTACATATATAGAGAAAAATAATTGAACTTTGTAAGCATTAAAAGCCATTGTGTTCTATCTTCAATGATTCAACTCGAGCAATAGTCTAGTTTCTTATCTATTTTCTTTCTTCGATAAGCTATCATCTTCACCTAGTTACAAGAGAATGACGGCAGTTCGCACTTAGTCAAAATAGCGGCAAAACTCTTTGAATTGAATTTACAACGTCACAAATGTCTGTGGATTTGTTAAAATAAGCACTACTCTTACCAACTACATAAAGGTCCAAAATATTTAAATCATAAACCTAAATTTGTTTACTACAATCTGAATAATAAGCAAAGCTAAATCGTCACTTACGCTTCATTCTTCAATTAGGTCATCACTTCCTTAGACATCGAATAATTCGTTTTGTGGTCCTTTATATGTAGTTTGCCTTTCGATTTTAATTAAAATATTACTAACAAGGTTCCCTTCTTTTGATAAACATTACTGGATGTGAAAATTAATCCTGGCTAATTTTACATTATTTGGAGTGCATTTAAATGTGGGATCCTATATGCAGATTTACACATACAATTGTCGTTGTGGTCCATAAGAGTAATTTGGACGATAAAGGAGTAATCTTTGCAATTTGCCACCATTTATGCTAATCACCATGATTAATGTTTCCAAACTATGATTAATGTTAATACCTTTAGTCACATCCGAAAAGTATTCAATAAAATAATCCTAGTAGGTTAAAGTTATTATGCTTTATGATCACCAGTAGATAACTATATGCATCATGTAGCACAATATTAATAAACTGCGAGTAAGGATTAAGAGGTTCGCAAATTGATAGATCAATACAAGCATCTTTGTACAACAACATAAAGTTTTCAAGTATAGCCTTATTGTACCTCTTCGTGAGTAGAAGATCGAAAAGAATGAAATAAGACTTGCTTAGTTGATACGAGTATTAACAAAAATATCAAAACGTACAACATGTCTGTCCCGAATTAAGCAAAGGCGGTCACTTAGCGATATTGTGGCAAATAAAACATTCACTTCCTAGTCATCAACTCATCATTTGTAAAGGCAAACAATTTTAGCTATTGTAACAAATAATTGTACTACCTCCGTCCCATTTAAAGTGTCCACTTTCATAATGCACAAAGTTTTAGGAGATTCCACTAACTAAACTCTCCACCAATCAAATATTACTTTTACCCACTAAACTCTCATTTTATTGGTTGGAAGGTACAAGTGGACACTTTAAATGGGACATGCAAAGATTCCATTGTGGACACTTTAAATGGGACGGAGGGAGTAGCACTTAATTATGTGTTGATACTTGGTATTGTGACAAATCAAATGGCAATAATAAATGGAAGAAACTCGATCTATTCCTTTAAGAAAAATTAGTACAATTATTATTTCTGATCATTGGTGGTGGGCTCTTGTGCTGTTTGTTTACCTACTGGCTTTAATTTTTCCCGCAAGCCTATATTCAAGTTTCCCGCCAGTCAAACATTTCGTTGTCAGAAAGAACCTGCCAAGCTCATACTCCAAAATTTTGACTGCTACTTTAATATTTACCCGCTCAAAGTAGTGGAAAGAGAATAGTGCTTTACGATATTACATCTGTTGTTTTTAACTCAACTGACGATTTTGGACTAAGTAAGTGAGTGCGTGAAGTGTGATGCAAGAGATAGTAAAAAAAAATATGATTTGCCATATCACAATTCGGTTATGGATTTCAAGTGAGTTTTGAAAGTATCTCAAGGATGTTAGTTGTACAATTATTATGAGACATTTACTCTTACTGATTTAGGGTGCGTTTGGTATGCTGCGAGGAATGACAATGGGTATGAGTTTGATAGTAGTGGTGGGTCCCTCAACTATGAAAGATCCATTCCCCCCTCAAGAGTTGTATATAAAGTATGGAATATATTAAACTTTCATAGTCATAGTTGTGGGTCAGACATCCTAAACAAACACAAACTATCACTTTCATATTGATAGTTTGATTCCCTTAGTAGGAAACCAAATGTACCCTTAGTTTTAAGAGTACATTGTAATGTGACTAGCAGGGTACCCGCGCGTTGCAGCGGCGGGTACCCTGAAATAAAATTTTTTAATGGAATTAATAAAAATGTCACGGGAAGTCATTCTGACACCTAAATTTGCTTGGTAACAACCTTGTGTATCGAGTCGAGTCTTGGTCACAAGTTCATGTCTAGGTTAAGATGAGGGTTGTACATATGTTTAAATGATTGTAATATTGGGTGTAGGGGTGTTTTTAATGCTATTAATGTAGAATGGATTTGTACATTGTGTTTAAATGATTGTAATATTGGGTGTAGGAGTGGTTGTAATGCTATTAATGTAGAATGAGGGTAGTACACTGTGTTTAAATGATTGTAATATTGGGTGTAGGGGTGTTTTTAATGCTATTAATGTAGAATTCTAAGAAAAGTTGTCTGAATTTCGATTCATGCTAATTTTTGTTGTACACAATGCTTTGGTTGTTGTAATTCTGAAAATTGCTAGCTTTAAAGTGTTGTAAATCATGCATCATTTTTTGTACATCTGAATTTTTTGAAGAGAGAGAGTCATTCCTCCATTATAATTGTAATGTGATTAGGATGATTAGTGGGTAATTGGCATTTGCTCAAAATAGTTTATGTATAAAGTTTATAGAGTAAATGTCGTTTTTCATCCATGTGGTTTGCCGGGTCAATCAAGAATCGTCCCTGCTGTTAATTTTCATCGGGTTTGGTCCCCGTGGTTTTCAACCCATACGGGTTTGGTCCCTTGACCAATAACTCCGTCAGTTGACTGTTAAAATGCTTATTTAATAGGATAAAATGACAAAAACACCCTTATTATTATTATTATTATTATTATTATTATTATTATTATTATTATTATTTAAAAACACAAACACACAACATAATCAAACACTTCCACAGATCCAACAAATCTCCACTTTCACTCAAACAATCCATTTTCATTTTCTTCAACTTCTTCATTCAAACACATATCTACCATTCATGGAACAAACTAGAAGTACCTGGCAGCCTCCATGACCAATACTCCAAAGAAATGAGCAGTCAAGTAATTCAAATTCATACGGTTTATAATATGACCTGCAGCCAAATAGCTACTATCTCAACTCGATTTTGGGCCAAATTTTATCACACGGCAACCGCTCTTTTGTGGTAGATGAGGTTATCCAGTGTGTAATCAAACTCAACCACTTAAAACTGAACACCAGTACGCTGTCCCGAGCCAGTTTAGCAAACCACCCATGGCACGAACCGCACCATGTTCACTACACGCAGTCAAAACTGCCGAAACACTAAAATGATCAATCCTACAAATCTGATTTCAAGAACAAAAATAATTACCACAAATATCCAAAATTCTAAATTACAAATACATTAATCAATTCTTCTCCCTACTGCCACCACCACGAAACCCTCACCGCCACCACCAACCCTTCTCCCTACTGCCACCACCATGAAACCATTACCACCACCACGAAACCCTTACCCACCCACTTAAAAATCATAATCTAATTATACAAATCTAACTATAAATACAATCCTAACACTTTCTTTCTTATCACCATAATATAATCCAAACACCCCTTCTAATTCAATACCAAAAAAAAAAAAAAAAAAAAAAAAAAAAAAAAAAAAAAGATATGAGATTTAGCATCTCCAAGGTTGCGGGTATGGTGGTGCAGATCTGGTGGCTTCCGGCGGCTAGGCTGGTGTAGTAGGTGGCGAGTTTGGTGGTGATGGTCGGTGTAAGGTGACAGGCATGGTGGATGGTTAATTATTTGGTTGGAATTTTATAGAGTTTGATGTTGGATTTTTGAGTATGAAGTAAAAAAGAAAGAAATAAATGAAAGAGGGAGGTGTTATATGTAGGGATTTTATTTATTTAGCTTAAAGATAAAACCAAAGTGAAATGACCTAACTACCTTTGATTTAAGAGTCAAACTAATACAATTGTTAATTGACCTGGCAAACCACAGGGATGAAAAATGACATTTACTCAAGTTTATATGTACCTTATTGTTTGGTCTGTAATAATCATCAATCAAAAACACAGTTACCTCATAAATCTTACGTAGTACAATGGTTGCTTATTCAGATGCGGATTGGGCTGGTTATCCTACCACTCAGAGATCTATTTTTGTGTATTGTGTGTTTCTTAGCAACAATTTGCTCTCGTAGTCTTATAAACGTCAACCGACGCTTTCTCATTCTAGTGCTGAGACCGAGTATCGGGGTGTTGCTAATGCAATTGCTGAGACATGTCGGTTAGAAACTTCTACATGAGTTGCATACTCCTTTGTCATTTGCTACGCTTGTTTACTGTGACAACGTCAGTGCTGTTTATTTGTCTTATAATCTAGCTCAGCATCAACGGACGAAGCATATTGAGATTGACATTCATTTTGTTAGGGATTTAGTAGCGGTTGATCAGGTCTGGGTTCTTCATGTGTCTTCCCGCTATCAGTATGCATATATTTTTACTAAAGGCTTGCCTACCGCTTTGTTTGAGGAGTTCCGTTTCAGTTTGAATGTTCGTTGTCCTCCCACTCAAACTGCGGGGGAGTCTTAGTTGTAAATTTATTAAGATTGATTTAGTTTTAGCTGTACATTGTAATGTGATTAAGATGAATAGTGGGTAATTGACATTTGCCCAAAATAGCCCATGTATAGAGTTTGTATGTACTTTATCGTTGGTTTGTAAGGCCAATGATAACGGCAACCGAATACCTCCAATTAACCAACCCCCAACTGAGTTCCTCTCATTAGCTCAACCGGATGCAACCGAGTCTCATCTCAACTTTTTCAATCTTTCGACAAGCTACCCAACCAAAACTTTCATTTTGTTTATGTGTGTAGCTTTTTTAATTATTTATTTTTGTGGGGTATGTTTTGATTGTGCTTGCGGTCATTTTAATACTTGTTTATGATTAAGATGTAGTCTTAAAAAAAAAAAAACTGATATGAAAAAGGGCGACCACAATATTTACTGATGTAATTAGCATCGGCCTAGGGTAGCCACATTAATAACCTTTCGAAAATACAATACATTTTGGAACGTGGAAAATCATTGATGGGTAGGGGTCGAATGGTAGATGTTTGTGTCAGACTGACAGCCATCGGATGCTTGGAGCTGATTTGGATTTATTACCATATCTAGACTTTGTTTTGTTTTACTACTAGCCACCAAAAAACTAAATGCACTTCTTCAATTACCTCAACAACCTGTCTTACACATGGTCAAGGGTCAAACTAACCTTAAATACAGTAGTTATATTATGCATGTCTTTTAGAGATGCCGTAAATGCAAAAATGTCTACGTTGATATTTCTAGCCATGAATATAATGATCATTATCATCATAATCTTGATCATTAAACGACTCAGATGTTGCAATGTGTTTTAAATTGGTATGTTTATGTCAAGGTTTTCAAGATCGGGATCTTACCCAGGATCGTTTTCGTCTTTGCAAGATCGTGATCATAAGATCGGATCGGGATCTTAAGATTTTGCTATAATGTCATTTTATTAATAGTTTTTGTAATATTATACAAATGTACAATGTATTATATATTATAAATACAAAATTATATGAATTTTTCATCGAAATGTTGTCCTAAATTATGATTATGAAATATTTAATAAGATTAACAGGGTTTTTTTTTTTTTAACAAAAAATAATCCAAAAAATTGCAGTTTTTTAGTTTGTTATCCGAGAAAAGTAGGATCGGATCGGATTAAATCTTAAGATCTTACGGTTAAGATCGGGATCCTATAAGATCTTAAGCTTTTAAAGATCCTATGTAAGATCCGGATCGTTTTTGCTTTACAGTATCGTAAAATCGTAAGATCCTAAGATCAGGATCGAGATTCTGACAACCATTGTTTATGTTTATCCCCAACGCTAAAATTAATGGACTCTATTCACATTTGATTCGGAAGCTAACGTTTTCAAAGGGTTAAGAAGAAATGTGTGTTCTAATAGCTATAGTCAATAATTAATATCTTGTGGTGTTGCATTCAAACAAACAATTAGAGTAGGGATGGTTGCACATGCTTTACTAAGTTTACTCTCATCAATCAACCCATGTTCTCTTCCTTTAAAAGGTTTGAACGGGTTCTACGTGTTACTTTGTTTCGTTTATTTAGTCAAAATGAACAGAGATTTCTAAATCCATCATGTGCACTTTCGTCTTTCTTCAATCCATTGCCACTTTAAAACAAACATTTTTTTGGTATCAACTCTTCAAATCTTTCTATTGTAGTTGATTGATTTTTTATTTTTATATTTTTATTTTTTTATTATTATTTTTTTTTCAATGTGGCTCACTGTCCCCCTACGAAAGTTCGAAACAACATTCGAAAAGACATTCAAAGTGTGAACGTATGACTAATCAAGCATACACGAACAAGGTAACACGTAAAGAAAGTAAATCACTGGAAAATACACGAACAAGTCACATGATATGATGTGCTTAGTAGTTGTTTAGTCTCTGGCTTGTCGAAGACTTAGTTTGGTTTGTTGTTTATCAAGCGTTGCTTGAGGTTAATGTAGTATTTAAGCCATATTCAATTGTTCTTAAATTTTGATTTTAATATATTTTACCCGGCCGGGTAACCCTTTATCCACCATGAAGCCCTAAACACTATTGAACTTCAACCCCACAACCGGGCATTAGGCCATATAACTAATATACCTATCTAAAAGTAGTATTGATTCATACGACCGTATATGCCATGCGCACAACTACGCATGACTTGAATTTGAAGGTAGTTTTACCTAACTGTTTAGGGACCCCGGACTTAGCATACATACGCATACATGACTATTATTGCACTCAAATCATACACAATATCATCTCTATAACTCTATTGCAAAAGGTTACGAGATCTGGATCTGGATCTGATTCGACTTGCCCCCTTTAAATGATCCAGCGGGTAGAAAGTATGATCCGTTAACCCAACTAGAGACCCAATGGGTCGGCCCATTTACATGGTTCATTGCTTTGGTCGATGCATGACTTGTCCTGGTCGACCCATTAAAAGGTAGTATTTTACAACTTATTTTTCATTTTTTTTCTACGGTTTTTTACTACTTTTTTGTACATTAATATATAAATGATAGTTACATCCATAGTTACTGATCTTGTCGAAGCCTCGGTTACGATAAATGATTGGATTGAACAGAGTAACAGACATAGCGACTAACCTTAGTATTTCTGGAATGTTGTTTTATTTTGTGTAATTTTATGTTTTAACTTTCGACCTTTACTTTTTTAAGAGCTTTAGTAAATGATTGTTATCCAATTATAGTGTTTTTGTTTGGAACTATTTTGCTTGCTATCAACATTAGCTACTGCGTATGCATGACTTGGTCACGGTCAGCTCTAATTTCATTATGTTATTGAACTAATGATCTTTGGTATGTATCAATGTGAATTTGCACTCGAGTACCCTTTTTTTTTTTTTTTTTTTTTTTTTTTTAGGAAAAAAAAAGAACACCACTACAACTTAATAGGGTCGATCTGGATCATGATCCATCTATTTAAGTTAGTTGGATCTTGGGTCGGATTATGATGCATCTCCTAGATCACTGAACATGTAAATTAAACTTTATTAATCATAAATTATTTATAAAGTAAATAGAAGAAACCATAATAAAACTCTAATGGACATCAAGCCCGGCTTGAGCCAAGTATCTCATCTAATAGTATCAAGTTGGATCATTAACGCAGGTCAGATTATGATCCAACTTAAATCCGACCCATTGACACCCCTATTATGAGAATACAAAGTTACAAACATGTGAATGGTTTTTAAGTTCAAATGATTTAAAAAAAAAACCAACGAACGAAATATTGACACCGTTACGTTACATATGTTCATCATTTTAGGTCTCTTTACAGTTGCTTGAAAACATTTTAATAAAAATAGAAATATAGCAAGAAAGTGACGCGTGAAATCAGCAAGATACGAAGGACCGGAATTTAGTGTCGACAACATCCTGTAAATTGATTGTTCCACTAAAAAGCCAAAACTTGTGTTTGTTTGATTGTGTCGTCCCATGTTTCAATCCCTACTCTACTCCACTTATTGTTGCTTCACCTTTACTCCTCATTATGCCTACTTTCCTTTCCAACTATATTATTTATATGATTGTATCAAATCACATGCCAATTATATTCTTATAATATAACCGCGTTTCTTTGATTTTGTATTTTCACAAAGGTTGAACAAAATTTTGATCCACGTACATTAGTTTGAGGATTAGGCGCCGTAACACGGTAACAGATAGGTTCATTTTGTTGGAGTAATGACTGGTTCGTGTTATAAACTAGTAAAATGGTTCATCTTGTTTGTGAATTTTAACATTTTCCTTCCGAAAAAAAGTTAAAAAGCATGGGGGCATTCAGAGAATTGAACTCGGGACCTCTCGCACCCTATGCGAGAATCATACCACTAGACAAAGTACCCATTTTTGGTTTAGATTTTCTGAAAGATAGTATATATATTGTTGTTTCAGTTTTCATTTTTCATTAAGACAAAGTAAAAGACGCTGTCACAATGTCACAAGCTCATTTACTTGTCTTTTTCAGCCATACACAAAGAAAAGTTGCTATTCAGGAAGTATATAAACAACTTTCAACTTTAGTAACTATTGCCTAAGCATTGTAAGGTAACCAGGGGAAATTACAAAACAAATTTTTTAGCCAAATGATTATTTTTTTTCCCCAGTATGTTAGCGAATCATATTTGTGGGCCAAAAATTCATAGCCCAATTACTCTACTTAAAAGTTAAAACACACTCTTATAATGACTAGAATCTTTATGTTCTCATAGCCCAAATTAAATATAACTGAAATATTGTGTGCATGAAAATTTTCGTAACACAGTTTTGTCTATTTGTTACAACTATAAGTATGAGATGACTACATATAAAAAAGGTTTTCATCAATACATATTATGTCTAAATTAAGTGGTGAATGATACTCTTGTTCACAGAGAGTGCAATAATGAAGGGTCTTGATGACATGATGTCAAACAGAAGAGTTTGTTAAAAGCGAGTATCAAACGATAAATTATTGTATGATAAGCATTATACATGTAAATAATGGATTTTTTATGAACTGTGACATGAACGATAAAAGGAATGTTAGATAAAACATAATAAGTAATTATGAGTTATAAAATTGTATAATATAACATAGTTCTATGTTTGTTTGCTATAACCTTGTAAATCATTTTGAAAGTTGGCAATTTGTTTTGAAAATGAGATTTTCTTTTGTCATAAATCAAACAAATACTATTAACCAACAACCATGTGCCAGATTTATTTTGTAATTGCTTTCAAACATTGGAGTATCATTATCAGATGCAATTTATATAGTGTTATTATCCATATGTCCGCTATAGCAATAGAGGAAAGAACTTAAACTTTTGTATTTCACTAAGATCTTGAATATAAGTCACTCAAAGGCGGGGCTTGCTCTATAGAGATTAGAAGGGCGCGGTGGCCGGCCCCTCACAATTTGGAATACCATGTATAGAGGAGGACTTCTTATGTTCAATACTTGTGATTTAGTATAGGAATTTACTAGTTTGGCCTCTTAAAATAAACTAATATACGTTCAAAAAAAAAAAAAAAAAAAAAAAACAGTAGGTCTGGTTTGAGTCTTGTAGATGGTTCTAATTTGGTACTTAAATCTGTGGGCTGCTTGTAGATTATCAAGAAAATCGATCGATCTAGAGCTCAGCTTGTATTGTCGTGTCTCATCTCTCTTGCTAGTTTCTTTTGAAATTTGTTTCACGTAACGAAAAACTGTATAACATCACATCAATATATAATTAATGCATGATTGCTGGATACAAACAGCACATACACAGCATGTACATCAACACAAAATCACAAAGACAAATAGGAAATAATGCTCCACAAGTTTTCAAGTATAAGTCCTTCGAATGTCTATCATCCTTTAATTAACACTATTTATTCAGGATGCCTTATTTGTTTCTCATTGATTCAAAGAAAATAAATAAATAAATACAACGATCAGTGATGTAAATACTTGGTTAATAACATTAATGAATCATGTAACTTTTGATGATCAAACATGACGATACTGCTTCCATGGGAGGCACTGTAGTTTAGAGCAAGATCTTTCCCATATGCTTTTGCAATTTTCATTACTTGATGCTCCATCGCAACACTTACACTCCAATCCAAGTGTAAAAAGCATCTTTGGATACCCTATACCACATATACATCATATCATTAACAAAATCAAGTAGCATGTACGTACGTCTAAATCTTTATTTGCAGCTTCAATGAAATTATGAGATGTGCTAATTTAATTTTATGCACTTTAACACACATGATCTTGCAGCATGCCATAATTTTCGAAATAAGACATTACAAGTATCAAATATTTCTCATAAACGAAGATGAATTCAAAATTTCAAAGGAGAGAATTGAGCTTTGTAACATGTGGATGTTTTGGCTTAGCTCTTTGCTAAGTCGTTTTAATAAAATATATTGTTAAAAAAAAACGTTAGCAAAAAACAATGATTGCACTTAATGATAAATATATTTGGACGGCAAGAAAGATATATATAAACAAGAGGCCACCTAGCAAGAAGCTAAGGGCAAAAATTACAAATGAGAGATGGAAATGGCATTACAAGGTCTTATGAACCATTCTACCCGGTTAAAAAAGTTTATCTTATGTCTACTTGAAATGCAAGAAAAGGAAGCTAGCTAGCTTAGTGTCATTTAAAATGAGATTCTTTGATAGGCGTTTGATTGCACTACTACACAAACCGGCTAATGCAACGGAAATTTGCAACGGGAATTTTCCGTTGCAAATTTGCTACTGTTTTGCAACGGATTATCAACAGATTTGCTACGACATAGAAAGCGGTTGCAGTCCCATTGTAAAAATTAACCTAATTGATTTTGTATTTATTTTTATATGTCTCGTTGCAATTTCGTTGCAAAATTGCTACGAATTTATAACTAAAAAATAAATTTTAATATAGAAGAAATTAATTTTTATTTCCGTTGCCAATCTATTGGAAAATTTAAAATTTTGCAAAAATGTAATATTGAAAAATATAAAAATTAAAATAACAATTCTATACTTTCGTTGCAAATCCGTTGCAAATATTTGAAAATTTTCAACGAATTTGCAATGGAAAATTTTAAATTGTATTAAAAAGTAAATTAATAAACTTTATAGTTACTTATATATATAATCTTGCAACGAATTCTCACATATGCTAGTGCTTGATCAGTAACACATCTGCAATGATCGTAATCTGTTGCAATTTAAATTTCCATGGAGCATTAATGCTACGGTAGGAATCCGTTGCAAATGACCACTTGCAACGGATTTGCAACGGATTCATGCCGTAGCATTAGGCCACTTCTGTTGTAGTGTTAGTACGTTAATTAGCTAGTGATAATAAAGAGAATATAAATCATATCAACCTAGCTTCTCAGAATAATGGTGTTTTTTAAGTTTAATGCATATGAACATGAATCATATGTCATATATTGCATGTATTAAAAAAAAAAAAAAAAAAAAAAAAAAAAAAAAAATGTCTTACTTTGAGGATAATAAACTTGGGGTTGAGTACTAAAATCTCTTGTGCTTTGAGATGAACCAAAGATCATTAGAAGCAATACCAAGATCCCTAAATTTCTTAACTTCTGCATACCCATTTCTTTTATCATAAATTTCTGATGTATCGATCTCTAGCTGTCACAATATATATTTGCAATAATTTAATATACGTTTGTGCCTTCTTCTATCTATTTATATACTCCAAATGTTGTAGGGTGTTTATTCTAGATATAATGGGGTCAATGATGTGCCTCGTGTCGGCACCTTTATCTTCGTTTTCGGTCCGAGTCTTGAGAGTTGAGTCTCGATCATCAAGCGGGTCCAATACATGCACCAATAATGTATGAATGAGAGTTTGCATTCCATGCATGCATCATGCATGTTCAAACTCATAAAAGTGTGACACTTTTAGGATTACAACCATAGTCACTGTCACTTTGTTTGCCATGACGTACTCATGACGCATTAACGTTCTAAACTAATGACTATGGTGATCAACCCAGGGCCGGCAAATGAATTTGAAGGTATCGGGCGAAAATTAAAAAAACTTAAAGGTGTGAATAAAATGTGTTCATTTATAACAATTTCTTATAATGAGGCCCTTTAATTAAGTTTTATTTATTGTAGCAAGATAAATTGTATTTAACTAATGGGATTTAAAAAGAAGAGGCATACGGATATATATCATAAATACACAAAGTGAGTCTCTTTAAATTACAGGCCTTGTATGACCGCATCATTTGCACACCCTCTTCGCCGCCACTAGATCAACCATTTAAGTAATATAATTAATCCGAAATGAGAAACTGAAAAGATTTAATTTTGGTTAAATGTAACTTATTGTTATTATATATGGAGATTATTATTATTATGTATAGGTTCAAGAAGATTTATTAAAATGAGAGCGACGAGAAGTAATTATAATCACACATTTGAGAATAGTTGATTTGAAATATATGTATCTCTATTTATTTAGATACATCCCTATTAATTTGAATCGAATAAGATGCAAAATAGTACTAGAAACACATTTGATATTTTATAATGCAAAACTAGTTATAATACCCGCGCACGTGCGGTTTTTTTTTTTTTTTTTTTTTTTTTTTTTTTTTTTTGAAATAATTATTTAAAAATTTTAATCCTATTGTTAATTGCATCTTATCTATATTTTTTGTATTTATCTTCTACTTGTGTTGTGGATAAATATAAAATAAATAATAATTTTTTTAAATATCTTATCTATATTTTTTGTATTTATCTTCTACTTGTGTTATGGATAAATATAAAATATTACCTAATAAGAAAATAAATTTTTTTTAATAAAATTATTACTAAATCAGGTATGAATTGATTTTTTTGAAATGCAAAATTTCCAATAGGGGTTTTATTTTATTATATAAAAGATAATAAGGATTCACATAATTGCTGAAACGCATCTACTATATGCATCTAATTTTAAAATAAAAAAAATATATTATAGCGCATTTAAATTGATAAAGATGTAACTTATTCCGGTCTATGATCAATCTTCAATATATAATTTTACTTAGTTTTCATCCTTTTCATTTTGAATTTCTTTTCACCGTAACTCTATCAACTCTATAAGTTTTCAACAAATTTTCTAGTTCAAATTCAATAATCGACTTCTAGAAGAGTAATAAAACTATGTATAGTGACATGATTCTGGATGAGTTGAATAATGACAAGTATAAAAATTTAGGTCATCTTTTCTTTTATTCATTTCACACACGATAATTCCACAATACACACATTCATAACACAAATTCCCCAGACGTAAAAAGGGGTTTGAAGAGGAAAATTAATTAATATTTGTGGACTAGCTTTAAAGATTTCTTAAGAGCTTCTGAATTAAGTTCAGTGACCAGATCAACTTGTATAGATATGCCATTAATTATCAATTTATACTGATAGATTTTTTCCTTCGTTTGTCGGATTGTCTCGTTTGTAAGGATTGATTAGTTTTAGGGTCATGTGGTAAGAAGTTAGAATCAGTAACGGCGATTAGCATTTGCAAGTGGTGCAACCGCACATGGCCCCGTTTGTGAGGGGCCTCCAATTTATTATATGTGTATTGGTAATTATACATGTCTAAATATATTTATAAATATCTAACTTAAATTTTTGAGTTTTTTATTGGACCATTGCAATTTGAAAACTTAAATACATAAACGTAGCGGTGCCAATAATATTTACAACATAACATATTTTTCTTCATTTCTACTAGTGCCAACAAATATTTACAACGTAACATATTTTTTTCATTTCTACTACTCCGTATTAGGCACCATCAATTAATAACCCTGTTATAAAACCTTAGCTCTAATTAAAAATTGAACAATACTTCGTAAAAGACTTAGTTCATGTTCCTTTTATTGTGATTGTATCTCTTTGACATTCTCACCCACCTTATTCTGACCACTCACCTTCATCCACTATTTACTATATACCAAACCTCTTGTACGGACACTCTTTAACAAAATGGCGTTGTTGAAAGGAAGCATCGTCATCTTGTTGAGACGGTTAGATCATTTTTGTTGTCCGATGATGTTCATAGTGTATTTTGGGGAGAAACGACTCTTACTGCCACATATGTTATGAATAGAATTCCAATTGCACATAATTCTGGTTTATCTCCTTTTGAAAAGTTGTATGGAACTTTGCTTGATTATTCCTCATTGTGCGTATTCGATTGTACTTGTTTTGTCCTAAAACCACATGTTGAGCGTAAGAAATTATCTTCAAAGCCCACCTTATGTGTGTTTCTAGGTTATGGTGTTAGTTAAAAGGGATATCGTTATTATGATCCATTCGGTTAAAAGTTTATACATCTCGCCATGACTACCTATTAATCGCTTGAAGTCACAGTGGTTCCTCCTCCAATTGTTCGACCCATGCGTATTCGTAAGTCCATTAAAAAAATATAATTTTGTTTCTTCTTGTTATTCTATATATATATATATATATATATATATATATATATATATATATATATATATATATATATATATATATATATATATATATATATATATATATAGGGAGGCTTTCTTACGAGAACCATTTTATCTGCGAGAACTGAGAGAACCACAAAAAACATACATGCACACCTTTTAAAATAAAATAAAAATACATGCAAATCATCAATAATAATAAGTATACACCTATGTTCTTCAATATCATCACGAATTCATCATCTTTTTTCACAAAAACCTTACACACGGCCGCAATATTGTCGTTGCATGCCTTATAAGAACATACATGCACACCTTTAAAAAAAAATTTGTATTTCCAATTTCTTATCAAATTTTTTAGAACAACTATGTTTTTGTTAAAACATATATATTGTTTTTAGAACATATGTGCAAAACTACAATTATTGAAGGCGTGCATGTATGTTTTTTGGTGGTTCTCTCAATTCTCGCAGATAAGATGGTTCTCGCAAGAAAGTCTCACTATATATATATATATATATATATATATATATATATATATATATATATATATATATATATATATATATATATATATATATATATATTGCTTCTATGCATAGTCTTTATGAACCTGTGTCTTATATGGAAGTTGTTTGCGATCGACTTTGACAGGGTGTTATGTCTAAGGAATCTACTGCATTGCATGACACCCACACTTACACGTGGGACTTGGTACCCTTGCCAGCAGGCAAACATGTTGTTGGCTCTCATTTGGTCTACAAGATTAAAACAAAATATGATGGGTCCATTGAAAGATATAAGGATCTTGTTTCTAAAGCTTACTCTCAAGAGTATGACATGAATTATGAAGAACCATTTTCTCCTGATGCAAAAATGACAATTGTCTTTAATTGTAGTGGCTTTTAGTTGTCAATGGAAAATATCTCCAATGGATATCAAGAATGCTTTCTTGAATGGTGACAATGTAGAAGTTTATATGAAACCACTCCTTGGCATTCCTCATCAGTCAAGTGAAGTTTGTAAGCTCCAGAAAGCTTTTTATGGACTTAAACAGGTCACGTGCTTGGTACGAGAAGTTTTCCACAATTGTTACTTCTCTTAGATTTGTCTCTAGCCTTCACTATTTTGCATTAATTGTTAAACGTTCAAGTGCTGGAAATATTTTGTTGTCCTTGTATGTTGATGATATTACTATTACTAGAGATGTTTGTGATGGAATTGAATTGTTAAAGGCAGAGTTGTCTCATCGGTTTGATATGAAAGATTTGGGATTACTACGTTATTTTCTTGGTATTGAGGTTGCCTCATCATTGAAAGGTTATCTTCTATCTCAATCCAAGTATATTGATAATTTGTTTGATCGTGCGAGAATGACAAACAATAAGATTGCCGAAATTCCTCCTAAAACAAAATATACCCCTGCTACCTAATCCTAGTTTATATTGCACTATTAATGGGAGTTTGGTTTATCTTACAGTGACTCGACATGATATTGCTTATGTTGTCCACATTGTTAGTCAGTTGTTTCTGCTCCCACTATAGCTCATTGGGCTTATGTCTTACAGATTCTTCGGTATCTTCGAGGTACTCAGTTTCAAATACTCTTGTTTCCTTCGACATCTTCTTTAGACTTGCGTGCTTATTATAATGCTGATTGGGCTGGTGATTTCATTACTCGCAAGTCTACAACTGGGTTTTGTGTTTTTCTTGGATATTCGTTTATCTCATGGAAGAGTAAGAAACAAGATGTTCTTTTAAGATCTTCTACTGAAGCTGGGTATCGTGCCATTGCTGTTACTACTAGCGAGATTTTTTGGATACTTTGGTTACTTGCAAATATGGATGTTCATGTTACTAGTTCTACTCCATTATATTGTGATAATCATAGTGCTACTCAGATTGCGCGCAACATGTTTTTTCTTGAAAGGACCAAGCATGTAGAGATTGATTGTCTTTTCACTCGTCATCATCTTCAGGCGGGCACCATTTCTTTGCTGTTTGTTCAGTTTGCTTTACATATTGCAAATATATTTACCAAGCCTCATTGTGGCATGCGTTTTCGTTTTCTATGTCACAAATTCTCAATGTTCCTCAGTGCAACATTATAAGTTTGACGGGAGATGTTAGTTATAAGGTCGACCCACTTATGTCAGCCCATTAGCTCGTCTAGCATTAGCGCATCATATCTTTATTTTGTGTATTTATATGTTGCTATAGTACATCTACAAATGTTTGTTCACTATTTCATTCATCAAGCTATACAAATGTTTGTTCACTATTTAGTTTCTATAGTACAATCTACAATAGTAATATCTTTACACGAAGAACCCTCGACCTAATTAGTTTTCAAGCACGTACAATTTTTATAGCACACCATCATGAACACATACCTCTTGAATGATCAGAAAACATTCGCTAAAACTACACGTCCAAAAATTTAGTCCTAATAGTTCATGTGTGATTGGCATTATAGTGAGTGTAGGATACAGAAATTAAAATGTAAATAACAAATAAATAAATAAAGTAATCCTAGCTACATGGGTGTTTGGTGTCATTAATTAGAACATGATAATATAAAGGGTGCAACTTAAATATAGCAGTTAATTCAGTTAGAAACAAATCCATGTTTTTCTGATATCCTTTCGAATAACCGTTTATATTTCCAATGTGTTCGGTACTTCTTTTTCTGGTCCCCTTTGTCTCTCATCTTCAATCTTTCAATTACCATCTTGTCTTTCATCAACCTCTTTCTTCATGGTTAGTTCTTTAATGTTAAACTTTTTCATTTCGTTACAGAAATGACATGTGCTTTGTTATTGCGCTTGTAATTCATTTGTCGATTTTTAATTTGTGTTTGTTTGATTTATCGCGTTTGTGAAAAGTGTAGACAGGAAGAATGGCATATAAGGTGGATCATGGGTATGATTACTTGTTCAAGATAGTGCTAATTGGGGATTCCGGAGTTGGGAAATCTAACCTTCTTTCAAGGTTTACCCGAAATGAATTCTGTCTCGAGTCTAAATCCACCATTGGTGTCGAATTTGCTACAAGGACTCTTCAGGTTGGTTGTCTATTTTTCGACTGATATGTCTAAAATTTCTTTACAAATATTGGCTTTATATTGGAAATCATGATATTAATCAACATGTTCCTTGAAATTACATTGTGAGATCTCAAAATAGCCCGTGTTTCGCTGTGTCAAATTGTCTATACCATGTAATTATTGAAATAGTTTTTGTGTATTTTATTGTGATGTAATCAGTAATCACCTCAATTTATATAAGGAATTGAAACTCGATAAGGTTTGGTCGAACGCCACCCAGGTGACCTAACTCGTCCTAC
>JARVZY010003780.1:0-21735 GCA_030686995.1 Artemisia argyi | reverse complement strand
ACCAGTCCCACGATAGAATTTTGCAGCCGTTATCCACCCGCAGTCTGTCCGAAATGGTTGCCCACTTGTTCTTTTTGATTCTAAACAACTACGGGTAGATGATACGAAGTGGTTCATAAAAAATCCAAGCATCTATCCAGAAGTTTAAACTCTTGCCATCGCCCAAAGAAAACGGCGCATAATCGCCTCAATAGTGTCAATAACCTTCTTAGGTGCTTTGTACAGTGAGAGATAGTATATAGGCAAGTTCTCTAGAACAGCCTTAATAAGAATTAAGCGGCCCCCAATGGAAAGATGTCTAGCTTTCCAAGAAATCAACCGATTCCTCACGACTTCAATCACCGAGTTCCAATTCCCAATTTTAGACATCTTGGCTCCCACTTTAATGCCCAAATAGGAGAAAGGAAAATTCCCACGCTTACATCCCAAGACCTCCATCATGTTATCAACCTCAAAATCTTCCGTACCAACCCCGAAAAGGTTAGATTTATGGATGTTTATGCGAAGACCCGAGCATAGATAAAAAACTCTAAGAATTCGAGCCGTGCATTGGAGATTATCACGAGACCAAACACCCATAATAAGGGCGTCATCCGCGTAGAAAAGATGGTTGATATTCACTCCATTTGCCGGAAGAGTAATGCCTTCATGAACAACAATTATTTTTGCTCTATCCAACATCCAAGAAAGGCACTCCATTACAATTAAGAATAAGAATGGCGATAAAGGATCACCTTGGCGAAGACCCTTTCCGCTAGTAAACTGGAAAGTGGGAGAACCATTGACTAGGATAGAAGCCCGACTTGAGACGAGAATGCCTTTGATCCACGTGCACCATCTAACCGGAAAACCCATTTGAGACATCATAGAGATCAAAAAATGCCAATTGACATTGTCATAAGCTTTTTCGAAATCTATTTTTAAAAGGAAAGCCTTTTTCTTGCGTTTTTTCAACCAATCCATAATTTCATTCACCACAAGCGGACCGTCTAAAATAAAACGATCAGATAAAAACGCCGTTTGAGATTCCGAGATCACTTTACCTAAAACCTTTTTGAGACGATTAGTAAGGATTTTAGAAATAACCTTACTTATCATCCCAATAAGAGTAATAGGACGATAGTCTTTGAGACCCACCGGTGATTTAACCTTAGGTATCAATGTTATGAAAGCCGAGGCGCAACCCGAATTTATGGTACCTGAGTCATGGAATTCCTCCAAAATTTTGTAAAAATCATCTTCGAGCAGGTTCCAGAAGCGTTTGACAAAGCGAAAATTAAAGCCATCTGAACCGGGCGCCTTATTTGAACCACAGTCGAAAGCCGCATCTCGAATTTCTCGCTTGGAAAAAGGACCCGTCAAAAATAAGCCATCCAGATCAGTTAAGCGCTTCAAACCGATACAATTAATAGTAGGCCGAAAAGGAGTATCTTCCCTGAAATGATCTCTATAAAATCTGAGGACTTCACGCTTGACCAAAGCCGGTTTAGAGATCCACTCGTCTTTGATTTGTAGATCCGGAATCGAGTTTCTCGCATATCTACCCTTAACAATATTGTGAAAAAAGCTCGAGTTTTCGTCGCCAAGAGTAGCCCATTTAATCCGCGACTTTTGTCTAATGTCGCGAGATTTCATGAGCTCAATATCTTCTAAGCGTTTAACACACTCAGTCCACACCCAAACATCCGATTCTTCCAAATCTTGGTGCTCCATTAGAACTTCTAGGCTTTCCTTCTCTTGTCTCAAATTGCTTTCATCTTGCCTTTCTTTTAGTCTACTGTCTTTAAACCAAACCTTTAATTTATCCCTTAAAACTTTCAATTTGTTGGTCAAATTCACATCGGCCGGGCCCGTGTTAATCCAGTCACCTAACACCGAATTTATCACCTCCAAGCAACCCGGTCTATCAATCCAAGAATCATACCATCTAAAAGGTTTCGGACCGAAATTTGTGTCAACAAGAGAAAGGAGTAATGGAGAGTGATCCGACTTTTCTCTTTTAAGAGCCCGAACATACCCATTCGACCACTTATTAAAAATATTTTCACAAACGAAAACTCTATCAATTCGGCTTAGTTTACAACCGCCGCGCCGATTGACCATATAAGTATAATTCATGCCTTTCAATTCATATTCCCTGAGACCAGCTTCATCCACAAAATAATTAAAATCCCGGGCACAAACAGGGTCGAAAACCGAATTTTTTCTTTCACCTTGGTCTCTAACCGCATTAAAATCTTCGAAATAATCCACCAGCCAGAACCCATTTGAATAACCCGAAGCAGTCTATCCCAAAGATTTCTCTTCAAAATATTATTTTACGGGGCATAAACATTCAGAAAATTAAACCGACTTTTACCATCAGATAGAAACCCAGAAACAAGTAAAAAATTGGGGTCTTTAACAACCGAATCTTTAGAGAAGAATTTTGGGTCCCATATGCTAAGGATCCCTCCTGAATTACCGTCAGCATCAACACTATCAACATCGTGACCCAGACCACCCCAATAATTGGAAACCAACCCCGACGAAATATTACTCGACATAGTCTCTTGTAACCCAATAAACGCCACACCGTGTTCATTCTTTAAGCGATTTATCCAGTCCGATTTACCCTTAGACCCAATCCCCCAAATATTGACCGAAAGACAATTCATTGCTTACCATTTTGTAACCCTTCTTGGATGATTGACTTTTGAACTAGCGATTCATGCTCTTCCAAAGATACTCCCAATTTTTCCCCCAACAACTTGGTTGCATCAATCTCATTTAGGACAGGAGCTTCGTTGGGTAACATAGCTGGTTCGGCTTCTTCATGATCACCCGGTTCAGTAGCAGGAGATTCTTCAAAGGGAGGGATAGGTTGAGAGTTAAGGTCAAACAAATTGTTAGTAGCTGCAATTAAGTTGTCGTCCAATGGATTTGGAATGTTGTTAACCAAGCCCAATAGAGGATTTAACCCAAAGATATCTTCTTCCATGTATTCATCTACAGTGTTTTTGGGCTTCTTGCCCAACTTTTGACTCTCATTGCTACTAATATAATTAAAACTGGTCCGGCCCACATCAGCTTTTTTACATTTCTTACGTTTGATGACATTTGAACACAGAGGGCTATTTTGGACATTTTCAATTGGGTGATCAAAGTCAAACTCTGTAGCTGGAATGAAACAGTCATCCGAAAAATCCTCCAAAACATTCCTATCCTTAAAAATCAGTGATTGCTCATTATTAATCTCATTTAATGGGCATTCATAACATTCCTTTTGAACCTGGTCAACAACCGGTTCAACCGGGTCCTTCGAGTGATCAACATCCGGATCTACTTCCGAATCGCTATCATCTTCGCTGTCAGACTCTTCCGACGAATGTTCCGACTGATTTTCCGTCGTGTCATCCTCAGTCGACTCCTCAGTTGCCATATTTTTGTCTGCTTGATTTTTAGGAACCGTAGTGAAATCGGGCACCCAGTCACCTGCTTCTTCCATAATCCATACGCGAAACTTCCGGTTCCTCCAAGCAAGCATAATCTCCTCAGATATTCTCTTACCATCTCCGACCAAGACACCCACGTATTCGAAGGATAGATCATGGTCGGATTCAGACCTGTTAGCTTTATGCACCACCTTGCCAATCATTCCTCCGGCGGCATCAATAGCCTCATTCGAGACCAAATGTAGAGGAATGCCTTGTACCTTCAACCACGCCAGTCGTTCGAAGCCCAAGGATTGGCCTTCCCACAAACTGACTAAAGAAAAAATCTCCTTCATTGTTTCCGCAGCAAAGCGAAACGTTTGGGCCGTCTCTGCATCTTCAAAAGAAACCAAGAGATCTAGACCTCCTAAGTACTGCACCTTACCTAGGCCTGGACATATTTCATTGAGATACACGTAAATGTTCTTCAAACTCGTGACATCAACCATCCTCGTCACCACGGCTATTCCATGCAAAGAAGAAAAAGCATTAACCTTGTCATCTACGTTGATTGTTTTTCCTACTAACAAGTCTTTAAAAGACCATTCCCCTGTCACAGTGTGTCCAACATTTGTAGTCGAACCTTCCCCAACATTACCTTTAGGGTCCGGTATCCTGATAGGCTTCTGCTTGGGAACACCTGTCTTGATTTCACCATCCTCTAGAACATACCTTGCTATGTTGAACCAAAGTTTGTTATCCCCCAAACGAATACCCCGAAGGTTCTTCAATAATTCTCCTTTATCCTTGACATCTAGCAACGAAATAAAGCCGAATCGATTCCCTCCCTTGTCTCTTTTCCTTGCAATGTACAGATCAAATATCTTTCCATGCAACCTGACCTGAGATGCTAAATCTAGCCCGCTGCAGCCATCCGGAAGATTGGTAACAAATAACTTTGTAATGCGACGTTGAACCTCTACCGGAATAGGAGTTTTCCGGCGGTCCATGATATTCGTTAAACACTTTTTAAATGATTATAATGGTTTTTATTGCGTGACTATATACATGTACTAGAATTACTAGGATATTGAAACATCTATAATTACGGTATAAATATGTTACACATGTTGGAATTGTTCATCCAAAAATTTTAATATCTTCAAATCCATTTTAATGGCATTGATATTTTAGAAGGGTTAATTTGATAAATACACTTTATATCAGTTAAATAATTCATCCACTTATATACCAATGATGGCATTGTAATCTTAAGCATTAACATGCATATATAAGGTATGTAATTAACATTAACATGATTGAATAGTTTCATATAAGGTATTTATGAATTGTTACACGTTAGGATTATTGCTATCACCATGGATTATAAGTGCCTATACGTTTGAATAATGAACATATAGGCAAGAGATAAGTGATAAGAATATGATATCTTTAATCAACGGGTTTATGCCTTTGTATGAACTGTATATGGGCATGGAGACTGACAGATAATAAAATTATCACTAACGTGTAACATACAATTCCTTAGTTAATCGCATAGTTAATCTATTCCTTAACTCTAAATACCTATTAAAGAAAATTAGACCATATATTCATATCTTAATTATACGTAATATATGAAATCTATTAATTCTTACCTATATAAAATAGTCAAATAACCGTTTTAAAGTGACTAATACTCTATACTAATTTATAAACTATGAGAATAAGTAATTAGTATGAACAATTGACATAATCTCAAATTAATTTCTATGCATTTACACCAAAGGTTATGACCTAGACCCATTTACTAAATATCAACAATACTGGACAAAGGAAAATTTTGTAAATTAGTAATGTGTATTATTTAGATCCAACAGGTAAATTTGTAATAACATTGATACCACTGGACTAATATAGTAAACAAAACAGATATTTGAGCGATTTTAATTGAATGGCTTATATACATTTTGGCACTCATTGTCCGATACCACATGGGTCTATATACCTACAAAGGTTTTATCAAAGCTGCTTTACAATTGTTACAAATAAGTTAACATTAAAGTACAAATAAACTTCCACATAATTAGTATTTCACAAAAGTTGATTCCTTTTCGAGAAGCTTATATGCACAACATAAATAAACATGCTGAACTTTGACAAATACTCCGTAAATATTAGGTGTTATTCTATATCAAGAGTCTTGGGTATTCATTCATATAAATCAACTTTGGTGTATGCTATAAATTAGATGGTCTGTTTGCATAGACAAAAGCTTTTGTATTTAATATGTAAAATTACCATTGACATTAAATTGTAAATTCTATGTCATAGCCTATCTCAATTAATTTACCGTATGCTATAAATATAACTTCAATTAGTTATAGGGTTCATCCTTATTACTACTGTCCTCATTGTTGGGTCTATGTAAATGTATAAAACAATTCACATGGATTATAAGCCTTTGATGTTGTGCTTAATTAGTGTAAACAAACTATTGAATCAAAATAACAAAGTTTTTAAAGAGTGGATATTACAGAATGATGTAAACATTACAAAATAGGGTCTTTGGGTTTAGGGCTAGAATATCCACTATTAGACCGTTTGCGAATATACTTAACAAAGAAAATAGCCATACAAGCTTATTCAATTAGACCATTATTACGCCTTGTTTAAATATGGCTTTCATTTGCTATATTTATTCCTTATTAATATGTTCTTTGATCCAACCTGATGATTTATACCCATTTTTAGCCTATGTACTTCGAGGATTTTGACTATTTTATATAGGTAAAACATTACTAAATGCCTTATGTACATTTTGTAAGGAGCCCACAATAAGGAACTTTCTAGAGTTTGGTGACACAAAATGTAATCTAGTACCATCGTTTATGTTAAATAATGTCTTCAAAAACTTTGCGATTTATTAGTATACTTTACATTTACCGGGCTTCTTATGAATAGTGCAACCTTGCATTATTTTTTTAGGAAGAGTGCTTAGGAACAGTGTTTCTCTTGAACCTTCCGGATATCACTAATTCACTATCACACACACAAGAACACAAACACACACACAAAACACACAAACAAAACACACACACACATACCCACCTTCCCAACAAATTGAAAAAGAGGGAAAAAGACTGAAGATGATGAATCATCTATCATCTACCAATGATTGGTAGCCTCCATCTCATTTATTATTATTATTTTTTTTAATTTCAAATAAATTGAAGTTTGGATATTAAAATTGTGGTTTAATTAAATTTTAATTTATGCTGGTTAATTTGTGTTTAATTTTATGCTTTTTAAATTTAGGTTTTTTAAATTTTATGGTTTTTATTATTATTATATATTTTCAGATTAAGGTTCCGTTAATTTGCGGGGTTTTATTGATTTCTTTTGCAGGATGGCTTGCTGATGATGTTTGCAACAAATCCTTTTCAGTTTTTTTTTAATTTTTTTTTAATTTTTTTTTTAAGTTTTAAGTTTATAATATGAGGCTGCTAATATTTGTAGGTGAGGTGCTCAACGGAGCCAGGTAATCCCAACAAGTGTAAGTAACTCTTAGTTTTATTATTTATTTATTTTTTTTTGCTAATTTGATGGCGTTATTAGCTGTGTTATTTTGGCCAAATTATTTGCGTAAATTTGAAGTTGTGATTTGTTGTTTGCATACGTGATTCTGTGAAAAATAAGCTTCCGAAAAAATGTTGTATCTCCTATTTATTTGATAAAATGATGTGCTTATTGGATGCGGCCTACTTATGAGGTTATTAGTTTAGGCTTTTTGATTTTATTAAACCATAAGCTTGGTAAGGTTTTATTAGTTTAGGCTTATTAATTGTAATGAGCTTGCTAACGTTCTATTATTTATTCGTTAGGAGGTGTGGCATC
The DNA here is from genome assembly GCA_030686995.1 of Artemisia argyi. Taxonomy (NCBI): domain Eukaryota; kingdom Viridiplantae; phylum Streptophyta; class Magnoliopsida; order Asterales; family Asteraceae; genus Artemisia; species Artemisia argyi. Next base: position 14,425 of record JARVZY010003780.1, on the reverse strand, counting down.
TTTTAACAATTAAGTTTATTTTGTTTTGTGTTACCGAACAATGGGCTAATCACAATTGACATCTTTTTTCCTTTTCTTTTTCAGTTTCCGCAGCGAGAATGGAAGAGCACATGAAACATGAGAGGTACCCGTCGATTCAGATTATGTGTAGGATCTGTCAATAGGTATTTCTATAAAATACATGCTATATTTTGCTGTTAACTTTTATGTGTAGGACCTGTCAATACGATATATGAGATTAAATTAAGTATGGGGTGTTTGTTGAAGCTCATTTGTCCAGCTTATGTGGTGGGTTAGGCTTTGGTTGAAGTGGTGGTGGTGTGGTTATTGTCAGTCTAAAAATAGGTATCTGGTACCTTCTTTTAATTTGTTGCACCAACTAGAAATGCCTATAATTTGGTTCGAGTTGCTCCGTCTGTTCAACTTCTTAAAAGTAAACTGTATAAGCAAAGTAGGCCAGTAGTATATGCACATTTTAAGGATGCTTTATGCGTTTTTTCTTATGTGAAAATAGTTAGGTAACTAATTTTTAACCTTATGAAATGGTTGTGTGCAGAACGTAGTAACATTTAAGGATGTCAAAGGTTGTGATTATGCCAAGCAGGAGCTCGAGGAAGTAGTAAGAGTATTTGACCCGTTTGGGCCAGATTTGCACAACCGGACAGAAGCCTGAGCCCGCTGCTAGGCCAAACCTGGAAAAGGCCTCCTATCATGCTAATTATTATTCATAAAGGTCCACTCCAACAACTCCTATTTTTTTTTCTTGATTTTTTTTTTTTTTTTTTTTTTTTTTTTTTTTTTTTTTTAAATTTTCTATGTGGTGCGATTTTGCAGGTGCTACCTGAATTTTGGGCATCAGATATGCTGCCGGTTGTTAGTGAAGTGGCAGATGAGGATGCGGCTGCGGATTGGTCGCTACCGGTTGCGGGTTTGCAGTTTGCCATTGACAGGGTGCAGATGTTAAGAGGTGTAATTGGTAAGTCATATGATGTTTTGATATGTTGGTGGGTTGAATGGTAGGTCATTTTCACCGTTACTTTATGGGTTAAGCTGGGAAAAAAAATGTGTGCGTTGGCTAGGGTTTTTTTCCCTTAATCAGCTCTACCAATTTATTCTATCGCCTCAATTATTGTAAAGAACTGATGATAATCGTTTGCAATTATATGTGTTATGGCCATAATGTACTTCCCAAGGTGAAACAATGTTGTTTTGACCGAGGCATAATAAAGAATCAATGAACATGTAATAACGTGTATTTGTATAATTGATCACTGTTTTAATTTTGTAGCTGTGAATCTGATCTAATATGTTTTACTATTGCAGAAATGTCGATTCACAAAATGGAAGGGATTCATGGTCATGATGCAGTTATAAGCGATAATGAGCCGTTTGCCAATGAGGTAAATTACTCACTGCAAACGTTTTTGCAAGCCTTTATTTGGACATTCAACTGCTCTCTTTTAAGAATTTCGTATACTTTTTCTTGGTCAAGTTGCAGGAGGAAGTTACTGCTGAAGGATGAAGAAAGGCGTTGTAAGAAACAGGGGAGGTAGGGAAAAGTGCGTTTTTTATTTTTGATATTTGTTCCATGAACGTTGGTTTTAAAATCCCATCAATAAACTTATACACTTGGGTTATTGAAAAAAATTTCTATTTCCGTTAATAAAATAATCTTAAAGGTGAACCACGTTGGGATGATCCGAGATTTACTAAAATGCTATTTCACTATGGCAGGGTAGGCTTGGTGAGCTTGCAGCCATGGTAGACATATGGCGATGATGATGCTATTGCTGTGGTATATGATTTTTCAGCTACAATAAGCTGCTGAACCGTGGTGGGTGAAACCGATCCGTATCTTGGCGAGGCAGCACGACTTCGTGTTTGCATACATGACAGGTCGGATACTCTTTTATACGGTTACACACTCACAAATCTGAGCCAAATTGATAAGGAAATATGGCCCAGCCTAAGCCGCTACGCTGTTTAAAAACTATGTTGGTCAGTATTCGACTAAAAAAAAGATACATGATAGAGTTTGTACAGTCGAATTTCTTTTGTGGACATTTATGGTAAATTGATACGAATTTGTTGTTAATCTCATTAAAAGGTGTCATTTTCTTGCAGTTTTTGTGAGTTGGGTCGAAAGAAGGTTTTGTGATTTCAAGCAATTACTGATTTTTTTTTTCGGCTGCAGTTGCTACACAAGTCAGGTGTACCAGGATGGAGCAAAGGACGTTCTGCTATCAGTCGTTGCCCGTATCAGTGGTGAGTGAGCTTTCTATATATTTCGCCTTAACCTTTGTGCTTATCCCTGTACGTATAGTGGATCAAATTGGGTTATATTTATCTCTAATGGGTCAAGAGGGTAGAGTTTAGATATTTAAGTAAAAAGGAAACAGTCAAACGGGTTGAAAATCGGTTGGCTAAAGAAGTATTTTAAGCTTCGGTTGGTTTAATTTTAGTTGGAACACGGTAGGCTACAACAGTTAGATATCATAGGCATTATAAGGGATACATTTAAACTAATAAAGTTATAACAGCAACTAACAAACACTTTTCATCTACATCACATAAGTTCCCTCTTACCTGCACTATTAGTTTTGGAGAATCGACTATCAGTTACACATCATGAGATTAGCTAATTTACATGAAGTCTAATTCTAATTTTATGGCATTATTTCATTTAGTGGCACATCTTATATCTTATACTCTTAATATGTTCAAATTGTACAGCTTACCACAACCACAGATTGAGAAAAGAGGCAATGGTGATTGAAAAAAGTAATGGCATAATGTTTGAGAAAAGAGGCAATAGAAAGGTACATAATTAATGTTTTATTATATAATTTGTTTGTAAACAGTTAATAATTCTGATTTGGATTTGTTACTTGCCAACTGATAATTCCTGCTCATTTATCCGTTTGCGATTTTCAGGAATTGGTTTGGTGATATCTTTGGCTAATCTGTTGTGTTGCAGCCACACATTAAGATGAGGCTATCTTTAAAGAGTAAGTTGTACCCTTTTTTTTCCACTAAAAACATTACATATTCTATAATCTATATCTGTGGCTGTCGGGTAACCTTCTAACGGAGCTGGGAGATCGGGTAGAATATGATCCAGGCAGGAGAAATATCAATACAGAAGGAACAGAAGAAGGTTGAGCAGAAATGTGTGTGGCATATAGTTTGTGGTGCGAGACAGAAGGTAACCTCGACTCTTACACTTATCTTTTTGCAAAAATACTTCTAGGTGGAGTTAAGACTAGGCTAAAACAACAAAGTAAAGTATTTCCACTTATTTAGTTTAGAAACATGATCTACCAACAATAAAAATAAAGCATGCATACGGAAGCAAATAACAATCAAACAAATAAAATCACACAAAACATGGGTTGCCTCCCAAGAAGCGCTTTTCTTTATTTACGAGTCTTGTAGCTAGACTCAGGGTCATGGGTTAACGTGTATCGCTTATGCTCACATAACCAAGTGTGAGCCATCTAATAGTCGCCTCATCTTTCCTATAATCATCTCCTAACTCTAAGCATCCACGATAGTATCTTTTATTCTTTTCATGAGTATACTTAAGTCCTCTTTTCTTATCATTCTCACTTAGCATTTCTATAGGCGGATACCTACTACACTTTTCCATGGAGAAATCCTTGAACCTAGGGTGTGTGCGGGGCATTTGATAGACAAATTCTTCATCCCCATCCGAGAATGTAATTAACCCTTCTATGAGTTTTTCATCGAGGTTGTTCAACCGTTTGAAAGGTCTTCCAAACACAACTTGGGTCAATTTATCATCAATAAATTCTCCTAGATTCTCCATAACCATGAACTCAACAAGATAAACCAAACTTCCTACAAACACATGCAATGGTATTACCCTAGCCACAATATTTTCCCCTTTGTATTCTAACTCATCTACCATGATTTTATTATATTCATTGCGCGAGATTATGTTCATTGGAAGAGATGAGTTAAGATAGGCGTTAAAGCTCTTAAATCCGATCTTATAAGGGAATTGCATGTTGAATGAGCTATCACACTCAATCCTAGTCCTAGGGTCGATATACCTAAGAGGATTAATTTCTTCGTCCATCCTATTCTCATTAATCACATCACCATCATCAAGATCCTCGTCGGAGTCTGAATAGTAAAAGGGACTAGCCCTACGGTCATCATCATGATCAGACTCCTCTAACTCAGAATTATTGTCAAAGTGGTGGTTGGGTGAAAGGTTAGGTGGGTTTTCGTTCTCAACTAAAGGGAGTGGGGCGGGCATTTGGAAAATCCTACGACGAAAAACACGAATAACAGGAATCAAACGATCAATGTTATTGTTATCCATCGAAATAGCTTACGAACAAAGGACACAGAGAAATTAAGATAGACTAAAGAGAACCTAAAAATAAAAAATAAAATCTTACTAGAAAGGAATCTAGCAAGTAGACCTAATAAAAAGAAATTCTAACCTGGACAATAACTATTCCCCGGGCTGCGGCGCCAAAAACTTGATGTGTGGGAATCGCAACAGGCTTTACCTCTCGATGGATCTCGAGAAGCTTACAACCCCCACCAGGCAGTGTACCTGATCGTTGTAGTATAGTATAGTGACAAGTACCGGGGGATTGATCGTTCAGCTTAGGAATAGTGTCGCTAGGATTAGAAAGCCTAAATACTAGCTCTAAAGGTGAGGGATGATTATTTTTGTATTTTTATATTTTTATGAAAGCAAGTAAAATCTCGGGTTTTGAAGGATTTGGGCGGAATTAGTTGCTATTCAACCCAATACTAAGATGCAATCAAAATAAAATACTAAAAATGAAAATAAACTAATTATACTAAGGTTGTGAGCAGTAATTGGAGAAAATGTGTTTACTTAGACTTCACTACTCCCTAGATATCTTTTACACGTTAATTACTTGTTATAATTGTATGGATGACAGATTGTATTCCTTAATACCATTCATGGGGTGGCATACATAACTCCCCAATTCTATGAGCTCTTATCTCCTCCTACACCATGCCCAGCACAACTATAGGGATTGTAAACAGTGGCTCATGCATTAAATACAACCAATAAAGACCTAGTACGTCTTGGTTCATGTTTCTTAAGATGTTCAAGCATGTTACCATTTGGAGATCTGCCAGTTTTCTTAACCCTAACATATAAATCATTCATCCAAGACAAGAATAAACAAGTAATCAACACATAATCAATATCTAGGTTTCATTAGATCTAAGCAAACACAAAAGAGATCTAGCCTAGCATAATGGAATTGAGACAAGAACAAGATATAGACAATCAACACATAGACATATTGATTGAATTAGAAGAACACTTATCTCAATTACAATGCAAGGTATCAATGGTTTGGAACCCTTGAAAAACCTGTAAAAGTTGCACCAAAATCGTCTTTAGGGTTTCTCCAAAACTTCTCTCTCTCATGTGAAAAACTCGAAAACTATATATAGGAAAATAGGGATGACGGCGTCAAGAACAAAGGTGTGATGCCGTCATCTCGCCGCAAAATACTTCCTCGGACAGCCTTGATCTACTTCTGACGCCGTCAAGGCCTAGGCCGTCACACAAATTACTCTTGACGCCCTGTGTGTGACGCCGTCATCAACTACGGATTTTTGTTATTGAGGTTTGACGCCGTCAGGGAATTACTCTTGACGCCGTCACCTACTGTTCACAGCATGGAAAATTGAGACTTTGCCGTTTTCTTCACTTTTATGCTCCAAAAACGTCCAAAATGGCTTCTTTTCCAGAATTCACTCTCCAAGTACCTAAAATCACAAAAGGAACTATTTAGGGCAATATTTGATCAAATAAGTTCGGATTCGGGCTTAAATGACCCCCTAAAAACGGATCATTTTTCGCCTCATCAATTAGAAAACCTAAATACTAGTTCTAGAGATGAGGGATTATTATTTTTGTAATTTTATAATTTTTTAGAAAGCAAGTAACTATCTCGGGTTTTAAGGATTTGGGCGGAATTAGTTGCTAGTCAACTAACCAAATACTAAAGATGCAATTAATATAAAATACTAGAAATGAAAATAAAACTAAATTAAACTAAGGTTGTGAGCAATAAGTGGAGAAGTTGTGTTTACTTAGATTTCACTACTCCCTAGATATCTTTTACACATTAATTACTTGTTATAGTTGCGTGGATGACGGATTGTATTTTTTAATACCATTCATGGGGTGGCGCACTTAATTCCTCAATCCTATGAGTGCCTACTTCACTCCTATGTCGAGCCGGCTAAGAAGCTCCTAACATGGGATCATTAGAATTTAATCATGCATTAAATACAACCAATAAAACCTAGTGCACGTCAGTTCATGTTTCCTAAGACGTTCAAGCATGTTACCATTTGGAGATCTGCCAGTTTTCTTAAGCCTAACATCGAAATCATTCATCCAATAAAACCATAAACAAGTAATCAACACATAATCAATATCTAGGTTTCATTAGATCTAAGCAAACACAAGATAAATCTAGCCTAGCATGGTGGAATTAAGACAAGCACAAGATATAGACAACCAACACATAGACATATTGATTGAATTAGAAGAACACTTATCTCAATTACACATGAAAGGGTTCAAGGGCTGAAAACCCTTGAAAAACCTGTAAAAATCGTATATGGTTCGGCCTTAGGGTTTCTCTAAACTTCTTCTTCTTTTAATGAATCAAAATTAGAAAACTATATATAGAAAACTGAGGCTGACGGCGTCAAGACAAAATAGGTGACGCCGTCATCTCGCCGCCAAAAGAATTCTCGGACTGCCTTGATCTACATCTGACGTCGTCACGTTATAACTTTTTCCAGGCCGTCACGTATTTAACTCTTGACGCTCTTCCTTGTGACGCCTTCATTTCTGTACTGGGTCGTCATGAAAATTACTCTTGACGCCATCAAAATGTTGCTCTTGACGCCGTCACCTACTGTTCCCAGCTTGGAAAATTAAGTCTTTGGTGTTTTCTTCACTTTTTTGCTCCAAAAACGTCCGAATTGCTTCCTTTTTCAAATTTCACTCCCAAAGTACCTAAAATCACAAAAGGAACGATTTAGGGCAATATTTGATCAAATAAATTCAATTCCGGGCTTAAATGACCCCCTAAAAGTGGTTCATTTTTCGCCTCATCACCTATTGTGTTTGTGTAGTTTATTTTTGTAGATTTCTTCGGAATTGATATGGGTTTTTGAAGCTTGAATCTTCAGGTAATCTAATCTTTGTTTTTTAATGATTTGGTTACACCGATATGGATAATTATGTTGTGTTTCTGATGAAGAGATGTTTCTGATGAACATATATGTTTATGATGAAGTGGTGTTTCTGATGAATTTGTGTTTCTGATGGATAATTATGTTGTATTTTTTTAGATGAATTTATTGTGTTTTTCCTCCAAAGTTCACTTTATTGAAGCTGTAACATTAGTACATCCTTGAAATACATAATAAGTTAACATTTCCAGATAGTTAAAAAGTTACTTTGATATCAGTAAAAAACTTACTATCACTGCTTTTTGTTTATTACGATATTAAGAAAAGTTACAGTAATAATAAAAAATAATAATTTTAATAATAAGAAAACATGTAAAAAGTAACTGTGATATTAACAATTTCACTTAAAAAGTTACTTTGATATTAGTAAAAAACTTAATATCACTATTTTATTTTATTACGACATTAATAAAAGTTACGGTAATATTAAAAATATTAACTTTGATATTAAAAAAACATGATAATTACGATGATATTAACAAAATCCATAATATCATTATACATTTTAAAGTGATATTAGTCAAAAGAGATTCTGAAAAAATTTGAGAAGATAGTATAATTAAAATAAATAAGAATTGCTGAAAAAATTTTCAAAAAAAATTGTTTTACATGTAAAAACGTACTGTGATATTAACGATTTTATTAAAAAAGACGGGATATTTATGATATTGTCACTCCGCCTTTTTCAGCTGCTAGACTAGATGGAGGGCTGAGATTCATCCGTACCATCCGCACTAAATTCCAAATCCGTACCTGATCCCTTCCCTATATGCAACCATTTTTTTTTATTATTTTTTTTGGTTATATGTTACTCTTTTCGTGTCAAAACAAATGTCTATATTCATTTTACATAAAATTTTAAGAAATCTCATTGAATATACTTTACAACAATAAAATATCACAGCTACATGCTAAAATCACTTTTTATCGGTGAACATTCATTTTAGCACATCTCAATATATTTAATGGAGTTTGGTGGCAAGCATATCCTATTATCCTGGCCTTTAAAACCACACTATTTAGGAGGGGCCAAAGGGTTAACCATCCAATTAAGAGGATGAAGAGAGGTTGTAGTAATATAAGTACATTGGTAGTATTGCTGCTGTTGTTTTTGGTACGTGTACAACAAGCAAGGGCTGGGATAAACACATGTTGGGGAGGCTGTCTCAATCAATGTTTTTTTCTTGGTACCAACAACAACAACAACAGAATTGGTGGAAGGTTTCCATGTTATGTGAATTGTGTGGCTACGTGTTTTTATCCACCTCCAGGCTCACGTACTCCTGCTTCGAGCCCGCCTAATCCACCAGACGAAGTTCCCGCTCCTTCACCCTATGATTCGGAGGCATCAGATACACTTGCATAACTGATTGCTCTTTACCAACATGCCATGGTACTCTTCTCATTTCTCTTCCAGAATAAATTTTAAACCAATAGAATGTAATCATATACGTACAACATTATGCATGCTTTAATGACAATACTTGAATTCACGTTTATGCTAACGCTCTTTTTGTCTCAAAATTATTGTTCACCGACAAAAAATAAACAATTTTATACAATAAAAAATAGTTATTACTGTTTTCTCTTTCTTACTTTTTGTCATAATGACAATTTTATTCTTAACTAATTAATTAATCAATTCTTTAAAGTTTGTAATAATATTTTTTAGGCAAGAATAATATGATAAGCTCGATCAAACTTTATTTAATAGTGGACAATTAAATTGAAACATTTCGTGAACTATAAATTTGAGACGGGTGAACTAATATTTAAAGTAAAACATAGGAGTATACAATATTAATTTGGTAAAAATGTCTATATATTTATTGTACTTTAATTTTTGTCAAAGTTGTTTGACTTTTGACTGTGACTTTTTTCAGGTGGGAGTGAATTGAAGAATTGCGTGATAATGTGTATTGACAAATGCCGTAATTAAACTGGGTTTGAACATATGAAATCAAAGCTGATTAAGCAGTGGAAAATGGTTAATTACATGCATTAAACATATGTTCCATAGTTTATTTATTGTTTGTTATTCATACCTATCTACTTATCTATACTTATTACAGTATCAATTTTCAAAAATTACTATTTATCAAAAGGTTTTGCTAACTAATACTCACTTTGCAGAGGTTAGTGTCTAATAAATAAATACAACATTTTTTAATTGACACAAAATTACATTAAATATGCATTAAATGCATATTAAATAAACTATAAATTACTATATTTCAATTTGATTTTCACTCAAATAAATCACAATTTAATGTATTTTTATGTTAATCAAGAAAGCTTGTGTTCATTTATTAGACATTAACCTTTGCCCAGTAAGCATTGTTTAGCAAAATCCTTCATCAAAAGGTATCAATATTAGTTTACAGTTAAACCCCTTTAACTTTCTTTAAACTTTTACTTTACTTTTTTTTTGATAAAAGGTTTTTTACCCTAGAAAATGGTATAAATCAAAAAAAGTCTAAGCAATATGGTAAAGTACCAAATCGACTGTACAGACACATGAACAATTTGTGCAACTAACCAAAGACAAAAGAGTGACATGCCACTCTTGGCATAACTCTAGGCAAAAAAGAATCTAAACATTACAAACCAAGAACACCTAGATATATATCAACTCATGTGACCTACTTTTATTTTACTTTTAAACATATGGAGTAATAAATAATAATTTACAATTTAGCCCTTTTAAGTTTCTCCAACCTTTTACTTTATACATTAACTTATGCAAATATAAAAACTTTTCCTAATTTTAATTACCACAAATTTCAGTTTTAGAATTTATCTTTTTCAACTTTTTATTGTGTATTCTTTTTTTATTGTGTATTCTTGATGTGGTGACCGATAGCATATCATTATTTTACCTAAACTCGCATACCAATGTGTTTTTATATAGTCTAATATTAACTTTTTGAAAAATAATTACTTACACCTTATCATAAGAGCATTTGCAATGGTAACGTGAGAGGTGAGTTAATGTTTCACTTTTTTGAGTTAAAGCCGCGTTAACCACACCGTCCTTCCAAGTTAAGGTTGTGTTAAAGCCCCGCGTTAACGTACTCGCTAACGCTACGTTAATGGTGAACTTTTTTGTGAGTTAAGCTTTAACTCAGAAATGTTAACACACCACCCCAAGTTAAGCTTTAACTCTTTTTTTTTTTTTTTTTTTTTTTTTTTTTTTTTTTTTTTTTTTTTAATTATGATAAAAGTGTGGCTCAAAATGTTGAGTTAAGGTTGAGTGACGATAGCAGGTGTTTTTTTTTTTAGTTAAGATAAAAAGGTTAAAACTGATGTGGCGCTGACGTGACACTGAGTTAAATCTTAACTTGTGTTATGATTGCAAATGCTCTACAAGGAGCATAAATAATAAAAAGTGAAGGCTGCAACACTTTTACTACCAAAAACTTTTATAACATTAAACCATCTTTATACAAGAAGTATATCTCAACGCAACATGCGGGCAATTGTAACCTTCTTTTGTACCAAATTTGAAAAAACCAAAACTGGAATGATATTATTGTAAAAGGGCTTTTTTGACTTTTTAGATATTTATTAGGCGGCAAAATTGTACACAAGTCGGTTTCCATGTATATAAATAAAAGGGGGAGAGGTACGTGAGTTTTGATATCACCGGCTACGTACCTACACAACATCAATAATGGAAACAGCACAAAGAAGATCGTTAGAGAGTGAGTTGCTGGTTGCGGAATCGGAGATGAGTCATACTGCGATTGAGTATTTGACTTATTGGGCGGCGCATAATTATGAGGATCCGCCGCACTTTTATACTAATAGGATCTTTGCTGTTTTGATGAGGATGTTAGTATTGGATATTCAACAAGAAGATTTTGATTTTGAGGAGGAGGATTCCAATTCTCGCTTTGGGAAGGAGTGTTTGCTTAGGTTGGCTGAGGCAATGGGTGCCGATATTATTTTACCCATTGCGTCTCACCACTTTTCTGCGTATTTGGCTTCGCCCGACTGGCGTAAACATCATGCCGCTCTTATTGCACTTGCACAAATTTCCCGGGGATGCTCAAAGGCCATCAATAGAGATCCCCACCAAGTGGTGACCATGGTGTTGAACTCATTCCATCACCCTCACCCACGTGTCAGATGGGCTGCTATTACTGCCATTGCCCGCTTGTCTATTGAATTATATTCACACTTTCAGCTTGACTACTACACCCGTGTGCTGCCAGCTTTAGCTTCAGCCATGGGTGATCCCCGACTTCAGGCACATGCTGCTTCTGCTCTCATAAATTTCAATAAGAACTGTACACCTGATATGTTGACGCCTTACCTGGATCAAATAGTGACCACACTGTGTCTACTGCTACAGAGTGGTAATAAATCGGTACAAGAAGCCGCTTTGACTGCTCTAGCATCAGTTGCTGATAATTCAACGCAGGAACACTTCCAAAAGTACTATGATCAAGTTATGCCCTACTTGAAAGCAATACTATTAGTTAGCAAGAATGAAAAAGCTAGCTGCTGTATGCTTCGAGTTAAGGCCAAGAGGTGTATCGGTCATTTTGTTGGAAAGGACAAATTTAGAGATGATCCTAAGCCCAGCTTTTATGATGTCAATTCTGTCTACCATGAGCTTCTAGTGCTACTTGGAGACTCTTGGGACGGACTTTTAGTTTCTGATTTACCTCTAAGTTACTCGACACACTTTGACAGATCACTGGACTATAAGTCCTTAGGTGTGACTGGTATTGAGGAGCTCCTTGTTAAGATGGGCGACAGGGTGCTGTGGGTTGAACACCGAGAAAGCAAGGAGAAACGACGTGTGATGTCTGCTAGTGTGGTAGAAATCAGACGAAGGTTATATTTGAAGCCTGATGTTCAAACATTAGTCAATAGCCATCATGGTGAAATCAAGTTCGGTATTTTTCAGAATGCATACTGCGCTCAGTTTAAGCGGATGTTTCACTATGGGTTCTATGGTTTGACCGATCTTGATCATCTTTGTGAAGCCTTGAAAGATATTCTGGAAGTGGAATTAGATCGCTCAGGAGAGAAGGTGATAAAGGCGGTCAAACGCTACAATTTAAGAAAAAGGAAGCGTCAGCTATCTGAGCCCGGACCAAGGCCTAAAAAGATTGCCCCATCCAAATGCAAATAGATAAATGTCATAGTCTTTTTTATTTTATTTTGAAACATTATGAGTGATCATTTGGATATTTAAATGATTTTAAAAAAAGTTCATATGACATTTTATTTATTCACTGTATAACGGTTTTTGTGCTATTTGAAACAGAACATTTAATTTAAGACGATGGAAGTACATATTTAGCCGAGGTACGAACTAAAAACTTGGCAAAGCCATACTGTCATATGACAAGTGTAACACCTTAGGAAAAGATTATTGATTGGTGTAAATTTCAGTTAGGTCAAAATGACCAATCAAATTATAACTTAATGAACAGCTAGTTGCGCATAAAAGTTAGAAGATATGTTCTTTCCACCTTTGCTTAAAGCTTTATCATTACCACTAATTAGTGGTAGAATATAATTATTCTAGCTTCATGATGGGCTAATGTGGTTTTAATTTATGTACTTACATAGTTAAATATAATAGGTTTTGGAAAATTAACTGATTCATGCAATTAAACATCATGAATATATTGTGTAGTTGCTATTATTTGAAGAAATTATACTCCCATTTTGTACTCTATATGTACTTCAAATATACTCGGTTCATTTCTGTGTTGATTTACCCTAAACTTCTTATAGGGTGAGTGACATTAGTTTGTGTAGTATACACGATTGATCAAATAAATCAAATCTCGTATGGGTCAGGCGAGTTGGAGTATCCCATCACCTTTTTTTCTTTTCTTTTCTTCCACTTCATATTTTTAAAGTCGTAATCACAAGTATTTCGTATCAAAGTGCGTTGTGCCCCAGTATATGCCATCTAAAACCATAACGTGTGGCCACGCCATAACTATATATTTCACGATAGCTAGTCCATGCCCCCTTGTCTTTAAGAAAACTTATATACTGAAAGCAGATAGACTCTCAATGGGTTGAGTTCTCACTATTTCGCATGCAATACATGTTCATGTATGTAAACAAAGTTCATGTATTGAAAGTGTTAATACAAATATCGCCTAAAAACGTTATTTATATTTTACGATATTTGCTAAGTTTTGTTAATGACAAAGTATGAAGTTTAGCTATAAGTAAATCATCACTTTAAGTGTTAAAGTCTTGTTTAACTAAGGTTTACATTTCTTTTTAAACAAAATATTGTTTTTATTTCTTAAATTAGAAAGTGTCTTGTCACATCACATTTATTTCTTAAAATAGTAATGTCACATCACATTTAGGGCAAGCTTTGTCCATATACATTTATGGTAAGAAAGAGTGTTTGACTAACCTTATGCTTGCTTACAAGTTTTGTGTTTGACTAGGTTTAATGTGATGTGACCTTGTTTGGTTTGGGAGATTTATTGCAAAAACCAACTGCAGCCCTGACGGTACCCTGGAGGACACGGGCGGAACCTATCTGAGGGTTCCGCCTGATCCGCCAGACCTACAGAATGGTTTGCTATAAATACCAAACCATTTGTTAGTTTTGGGTCATCACTTTAGGACATATTTTCACATACTCTCTCAACTAACTCAGTAACCTTTTGATTTGTGTGATTCTCTTATGTAGCAAGGGACTGCACAAGATCATTCAAGAAGTTACAAGCTTCAACTCTAAAGTTGCAAGTCTTGGTAGCTTGGTCATGTATAAGCTTTGATAGTTTATACTTCATGTGTGTCATGTATGTAGATGTAAGAGAACTCGACATCTAGCTTTGTGTCGGTAAAAGTGTAAGCGACGAACGGGAGTAGTTGAACCCATGTAAAAGAACTCGACATCTAGCTTAGTGTCGGTAAAAGTGTAAGCGACGAATGGGAGTGGTTGTACCCTTGTAAAAGAACTCGACATCTAGCTTAGTGTCAGTAAAAGTGTAAGCGACGTTGTAAAGGTTTTCTCCGCCGGTGAAAGGAGCTTGTTGATTAGTGCTTATAACTCTCGAGTTGGAAACTCGAGGCGTGGATGTTGGGCAAGGAAAAAGAGTCCTTGTAGCCGAACCACGATAAACAA
>JARVZY010003779.1:0-21718 GCA_030686995.1 Artemisia argyi | reverse complement strand
TACTTTGAATGCAAACACAATTTTTAAGAAACGGTTACATTTAAGAGAAATCAATGTTTTTTTTAACAAAATAAACACTAAGACACAAATATCCATACGTCTCGGGACCTCCGGGACACCCCCTGGTTCCATCCCTGTGTGTGCATATATCACATACTCAAGAGACTTTTGTATGAGAAGTGATTCTTCCACGAAAGAAAATGATTTATCCACAGTAAATGAGATATAACTTACATATTTGTCCTTGACGAATATTAAACCCTTATTTTACAATATTGATCCTTAACAATTCTCACAACTGCCTCCGCTGGATCACACTTGCCACTTAAAGATAACGAGGTAGGTGGCCCCCGCGCATTGTGGCAAAGTTTTTTGGTTTTGTTTTTTGCTCCAAGTCAAGCAAATCAAAACTGATAATGGTACTGAGTTCAAAAACCAATAACTTAAGTGTTTTTGTGAGAAAATAATCTCTTAGAACTTCTCTTTTCCTTGCACACCTGAACAAAATGGTGTGTCTGAAAAGAAGAGTATAACACTTATTGAAGCTGCAAGGACAATGCTGAATGGTTCAGTACTCTCAAAACACTTATGAACTGAAGCAGTAAGCATAGCTTGCTACACTCAGAACATATCAATCATTGTCAAAAGCATAGCTTGCCGTTAATTTTCTTCGGGTTTGGTCCCCGTGGTTTACAACCCATAGGGTTTGGTCCCTTGACCAAGATATCCGTCAGTTGACCATTAAAATGACAAAAACACCCTTATTATTATTATTATTATTATTATTATTATTATTATTATTATTATTATTATTATTATTATTATTATTATTATTATTATTATTATTATTATTATTATTATTATTATTATTATTATTATTATTATTTAAACCCATCAAGTTGCCATTTTCCAAATCATAAACACAAAACTCAAACAAGAACACACGAACACAGATCCAAACCATTTTCCCCTTTCTCTAACCAATAAATCATCATCATCCAAAAACACACTTTCCAACAAACCATATTCACAAAACACAATCCAACCCCATTACATCCATAAAAGCATTATACTGCTAGTGGAACAATCGCCATTATCGGCACTATTTGAGTTTTAAGTTTTTCTTCATTCATCTCATGTTCTGGCAGTACGAGTGCTTGCTTCGACAAATCTTTGAGCACATTCTAGAAACTTTGAACTGCAAAGTTCATCTCTTGTACCAAAGACTTGGTTTTAGTTGATTTGGTCATGGTTTTCATTGACATTGCTAATTCTTTCAAAACATTTGAAGAACTTGAGGTTAGCATCATGCATACTTCTTTCAGATGCTTCTTTAGCAACTCCGGTGCCTGTAGAATGTAAGATCATCCATTTAGAATCGAATAAGAGTAGCAATTCTTGTCTTATTGTTATAAAAAAAGAAATTCACAATATATAAAATTAAAAATGCAAGGCTAAAACTTTTGAAGAAATGATTAGATAGGCTGTTTACCTGAACTTCTGAACTGATGAAACCATTCAGAGTCTCGATGCAGTAAGCACAACTACGCATCGAGGCGCCAACTTTGAGGTATTGTTTCCATGGATGTCGAAACTTAAAATGTCCATGAGCAGGCTCCCATCTAGCCAAATTGGCCTGTAGACGTGTATATATAAGAAGTTATATATAATTAGCTAATTTTTGTGGTTTAGTTATCTTAACAATGACATTAGTCCTATCATAATCTATAAAAGAAAAACAGCAGCATACCATAGCTTCTTCTGAAGCCTTTGAATTAAGCACACTTTTGTAACCCTCTTGTTTTCGGCCGGAACGTTCCTCATTATCCTTGAAGTATTCTGTTACACACCCTGCAAGTCATAAAACCAACAAGACTCACTTCACATGCTGTACACACAAAAGAACATTCTGAAGTGAATTTATGAGTTGCACACTCTTCACAAGTGCACAACACACTAACACACGAAGAAAAGTTTTCATTGAATTATATCATACCCTTTCTTTCTTACCTAAATCCCACCACTACCGCTTAAGGTACTAACAAAAGAAACCTTCATCGTTCTCCTCTTGCTGTCTTTTCTTGCATCGAACTACAACAACCAACAAATGGGGGAAAAAACCTTCTCACTTCTTTTTTTTTTCTTCTATGCCGAATGGTAGATCCAATAAAAAGGGATTTAATCCCCTCCTTGTGTGTCCTTTTCTCCACGCCAAAAACCCAACCGGATCAATTTTCCTTGTTAGATAGCTCATATCTGTGGGCAATAGAGATTGAGGAGTGTGGGACTGGTTTATTATGGTGATGGTGACTGGTTTATGGTGTTTGATTGTGGTGATGGTTTATTGATGGGGTTTTTGTTTAAGATGAAATATTTGTTGATGGGTTAGTGTTTGGAGGGTGTTTGGCCGGCTATTAGGTGGCAACGGTGGGGGTTAGGAGGCGGTGATGGTTGTTGATAAAGGTGATGGTTGTTGATGGAGGTGATGGTGGGATGGTGATGGTTGGCGGTTATGGTTTAGAGAGATGAAGATGAAGAAAGCTAGGGAGTGAAGAGTGTTTGGTTTGTTTATTTTTTTTATAAAAAATATATATTGAAATGACAAAAATAGCCTTCTACTTAACAGTCAAACTAATAGAGTTATGGTCAAGGGACCAAACCCGTATGAGTTGTAAACCATGGGGACCAAACCCGAAGAAAATTAACGGCGGGGACGATTCTTAATTGACCCGGCAAACCACAGGGACGAAAAATGACATTTACTCTAGTTTTAGGACCACAAACTATACGTGATTAACATGTATACACATGGACAGAACCAGGTGTACTTTTAATGCAAACACAATTTTTAAGAAACGGTTACATTTAAGAGAAATCAATGTTTTTTTTAACAAAATAAACACTAAGACACAAATATCCATAAGTCTCGGGACCTCCCGGGACACCCCATGGTTCCGTCACTATGTATGCATATATCACATACTCAAGAGACTTTTGTATGAGAAGTGATTCTTCCACGAAAGAAAATGATTTATCCACAGTAAATGAGATATAACTTACATATTTATCCTTGACGAATATTAAACCCATATTTTACAATATTGATCCTTAACAATTCTCACAACTGCCTCCGCTGGATCACTTGTGCCACTTAAAGATAACGAGGTAGGTGGCCCCTGCGCATTGTGGCAAAGCTTTTTGGTTTTGTTTTTTGCTCCAAGTCAAGCAAATCAAAACTGATAATGGTACTGAGTTCAAAAACCAATAACTTAAGTGTTTTTGTGAGAAAATAATCTCTCAGAACTTCTCTTTTCCTTGCATACCTGAACAAAATGGTGTGTCTGAAAAGAAGAGTGTAACACTTATTGAAGCTGCAAGGACAATGCTGAATGGTTCAGTACTCTCAAAACACTTATGAACTGAAGCAGTAAGCATAGCTTGCTACACTCAGAACATATCAATCATTGTCAAAAGACATGATAAAACTCCTTATAAGGTATTTAGAGGAAGGATTCCTGATATTAGTTATTTTCATACATTTGGATGTCTTGTGTTTATTCATAATCACAAGGATCATCTAGGCAAATTTGATGCCAAAGCTGATGATGGATACTTCGTTGGTTACCCTATAGTCTCTAAACCTTCAGAGTCTTTAACACTAGGAGACAGCAATCAGAGAAAACTTCCCATGTTACCTTTGATAAGAGTACTGAAGCCATCAGGTTCTCTGATACTTCAGTAGAAGAGATTGGGATAAATGATTCATCAAGATATCCTCCTGATGAATATCATTCAAAGAATGATCCGTCTAGACAATATCAAGCTGATGTTGATATCTCTTATTACATCATACCTCCTAACCTACCTCAACCAACCATTAGTGAATTTGTTTATTCTAAACTAGTCCCTGATGTCACTACATCAACTGAACAAAGTGACCAAGGTACTAAAAATCCCATTGGTCGAACTGAACAACCAGAGATTCCCAACACTGATGAAAATCAAGGAAACAACTCTGAACCTTTAGTGTCGAACACTAAAGTCTCAGTCCCTATGACTACTTAGTCTCAAACCACTTAATCTGTCCCATATTCAGCTCCTCAGGATAGATGGACAAGAAGTCAAGACATTGAACTTGTAAACATCATTGGAGAACCTACTAAAGGTATGCTCACAAGAAGCATGGCTACCAAACTGACATTTGCCCAATGAGTGTTTATTTGCTGACTTTCTTTATGAGGTATAACCTAAAAAGGTCTCTGAAGCATTGAAATACCCTAGCTAGGTACAAGCTATGCAAGATGAACTGACAGAAATAAAGTCATGACCTTAGTCAAGTGTGCAAATGGTGTCATTGTCATTGGTCTCAAATGGGTCTTTAGCAACAAGACTGATGAAAATGGCATTATCATAAAGAACAAGGCAAGACTTGTAGCAAAAGGCTATTGTCAACAAGAAGGCATTGATTGTGATGAGAGTTTTGCTCGTTGCAATAATGGAAGCAATCTGGATCTTTCTTGCCTATGCCACATACATGAACTTCAAAGTCTACTGATGCGTGGGAATCGCAACAGGCTTTACCTCTCGAGGGATCTCGAGAAGCTTACAACCCCCACCAGGCAGTGTACCTGATCGTTGTAGTATAGTATAGTGACAAGTACCGGGGGATTGATCGTTCAGCTTAGGAATAGTGTCGCTAGGATTAGAAAGCCTAATTACTAGTTCTAAAGGTGAGGGATGATTATTTTTGTGTTTTTATATTTTTATGAAAGCAATTAAAATATCGGTTTTTTTGGAAGAGTGGGTGGAATTAGTTGCTATTCAACTAACCCAAAACTAAGATGCAATCAAAATAAAATACTGAAAATGAAAATAAATTAATTTATACTAAGGTTGTGAGCAGTAATTGGAGAAAATGTGTTTACTTAGACTTCACTACTCCCTAGATATCTTTTACACGTTAATTACTTGTTATAATTGCATGGATGACGGATTGTATTCCTTAATACCATTCATGGGGTGGCATACATAACTCTCCAATTCTATGAGCTCTTATCTCCTCCTACACCATGACCCAGCACAACTATAGGGATTGTAAACAGTGGCTCATGCATTAAATACAACCAATAAAGACCTAGTACGCCTCGGTTCATGTTTCTTAAGACGTTCAAGCATGTTACCATTTGGAGATCTGCCAGTTTTCTTAAGCCTAACATATAAAATCATTCATTCAAAACAAGAATAGACAAGTTGTTAACACATAATCAATATCTAGGTTTCATTAGATCTAAGCAAACACAAAAGAGATCTAGCCTAGCATAATGGAATTGAGACAAGAACAAGATATAGACAACCAACACATAGACATATTGATTGAATTAGAAGAACACTTATCTCAATTACAATGCAAGGTATCAAGGGTTTGGAACCCTTGAAAAACCTGTAAAAGTTGCACCAAATTCGTCTTTAGGGTTTCACCAAAACTTCTCTCTTTTAATGTAAAAAACTAGAAAACTATATATAGGAAAACTGGGGTGACGGCGTCAAGAGCAAGGGTGTGACGCCGTCATCTCGCCGCCAAATACTTCCTCGGACGGCCTTGATCTACTTATGACGGCCTATGTGACGCCGTCATCAACCACGGTATTTTATTCTTGGGACTCTGACGCCGTCAAGAGCAATTCTTGACGCCTTCATGCACTGTTCCCAGCATAGAAATTTGAGACTTTGCCGTTTTCTTCACTTTTATGCTCCAAAAATGTCCGAAATGGCTTCTTTTCCAGAATTCACTCTCCAAGTACCTAAAATCACAAAAGGAATGATTTAGGGCAATATTTGATCAAATAAAGTCGGATTCGGGCTTAAATGACCCCCTAAAAACGGATCATTTTTCGCCTCATCATATACCCTTACACTTGAGATTTGCTTGTCCTCAAGCAAATGCGCTTTTATTCTACTCAAAAGACAAGTTAGGGGTCATTTAACACTAATATAAAAGTAATTACAACAAATAATCGTTCCACTAAAGACCAATAGACAAGTACGGAGGTCATACACAAGCACCTCACAAATAGTGTTTAGATACTCACATCTCTTGGGTGTAATAAAGTAATATAACATTATGGAAATGGAAGATATCTCTCACTACCTGTCATAGCAAAATAGATTACCATAGGCTTGGGAAAGGATCAAACCTCCACCACATGGCGTAAGCACCTAGGATAAACTATCAAAGAGGTCTTTTAAAGGGTTGTAACATTAGGTATAGGGATATGAATTACACGGTTTTGTTGGATAAAGGAAGTTTTACTGGTGGCGAGTTAACAATCTTGGTTAATTACATGAACAATATGGCGTTGCTAAGCCAAGACTAGACTCGACTTAAGCTAACAAATGAGAAATAACAAAAACATAAAATGAACATAGAATGAAACGGGATGGTAGTCCGTATGTTTTTTCTCTTTTTCTTTATTTTTTTATTTTTTTTATTTTTTTATTTTTTTATTTTTTTCATACACTCTTACCCTACCATCCAAAATAATACATCATAGGGAATGAACATTCCCCTTACACTTGAATCTTTACATACTTTACATTCAACTAATCTAATGACTCGAATTAAGAAAATCAAAACACTTGGAGCACTTTTAAGATTAACGCACATATGGGGGTAATAAATGATGTTCTTCCCCATTACTCCATAAAATAAGTACTTACCCATGAGTCCCAATCGTCCCAAAACAATATGTACAAGGATATGACTCGACTTAGCAACCATGTAATCAATTAGAAACTTAACTTAGGGTTTAACAAATAACAATAATGCACTAAAGATGAGCGCATACACGGAAGGCTAAGGCGATTTGGTTGTACATTTAAGTGGGGTGTAACAAATTCTTCCTTTAAGTAGGATGCTTAAAGTTAGAAACGAAAAGATAGGCTCGGAGGGGTGTACTAGGGGTTTCGTGTACTAAAAATGAGTACAACGCTAAGGGTGTGGGAAAAATTAGTTGACTTAACTAGCCAAGTAATATGACTTAAATGGTCAAGTAATTACAATACGGGTTTAACACAAGGGTGATCCTAATGCCTCTTATCATGTAGTAAATCCTTCTACACGAATGTAGTCTCACTAGCGGTCTCGAGATGCATCACTAACGCAAGTTCTAGAATCTAAATGCTACCGGTACACTCATAAGCACTAATAATGAATGCTTTTCCTATCAAATCTAAAGGCGAACCTCACAATTTTGGGTGGAAAATTTTTCTGAATATACGGTTATGTGCTAGTCATACAATCTCCTATCCATGAGACGCTTGCTATGGCTAAAGTTTCACTCCTAAATGTTGTAAAAAATTTTAAATTTGGCGCTAAAATTACACTAACAAGTATTTCTCATAGTTTTATTACACATCTACTATCAAACAAAACAAACTCAAGCGAAAGTGCATATGTAAGGTATCATCTTTTTACCCTCCCCTTACACTTAAGATGAACATTGTCCCCAATGTTCAAGTAAAGAACGTAAAAGTGAAAAAAGTAAATAGAATGAAATCAAATACTCCCCTGATTCGCTCGGTATGGATTATAGGTTGGCCAGGTTAGATCTTCCTCCAAGGAAACGAACAATCAAAGCTTCCCTTCCAGAATATAAATCATCTCCTTGTCGAACATAACCTGTAAATCCTGACAAAAATAGACAAGACAACCTCGCGTAAAATCGGCGGCATCCTATATAAGTTACTAAATCCTAGAAAACAAGATAAGATATAATGCTTGTGGAATGAAGTTTGCAGATTTCCTGGAGATTATAAAACTTAATAATTTACAAAAACCATAAGACTCCGTTAGAAAAACAAAACCGGTAAAATTTCCAGATTTTAACTCCTGACGCCGTCAAGAGTAAAACCCTGACGCCGTCAGAATAGACCTGCAGAAATTCTTATGTTAAGTTTCCGGAAAATTTCTGGAAAAACTTGGTCCTACTTCCTGGAAAATCCTGCAAAACTTCATTATGACTCAATACAAGCATTTGACTCTAACAAATACGAATATACATGTTCATTTAATATTGTGGAGAATCATGATCGGTTTATTTCTTGAAAACATATTTGGGGTTTCCCCTTACACTTATCTTTTGCAAAAATACTTTTAAGTTGGAGTTAAGACTAGGCCAAACAACATAGTAAAGTATTTCCACATTTTAATTGAGAAACATGATCAACCAACAATAAAAATAAAGCATGCATACGGAAGCAAATAACAAACAAACAATTAAAATCACACAAAACATGGGTTGCCTCCCAAGAAGCGCTTTTCTTTATTTACGAGTCTTGTAGCTAGACTCAAGGTCATGGGTTACGTTTTCCTTTCCCACTTTTGTGCTAACTCAAAACATCTAACCCAATTCTCATCACGCTTGTATTCCGGGCCTAGATTCATGCAACCCGAATAATATGTTCTCCTCCTCTCACAATAGGCTTCATTAGTGATCCTATCTTCCTTAACCTCATAAGGTCGAATTTCATCAATCTGTAGATTCTTGATGCCCTTTAATTCCTCCTTCATGTGAGGCATCATAAAAGTGACCTTCTCTATCCCATCAGTAAACTGAGCTATCCCCTTCTCATGGTCGTAATACATCTTAGTTTTCTCAACAAAAGGTTGTCCTAAAACTACTTCTCCAAGGTGTGGATCAATAATGCCTCTGACATCTTCTAGGATTATAAAGTCACATTGATAAGTAAAATTTCCTAAAAAGATGTGTACCCCATTAACTCTCCTAACAAAGTTACATAACCTATTAGAATTGTAAGGGTTTTTTCTAGGGCTTAATCTTTCGTTCATTATCCAATTGTAATAGAGCCTAGACATGATATTCATGGGTGCTTTTAAGTCAATGTATGTATGCTCTCTAGACATGTACCCAATCATGCAGGGAATCTTAATGTTCCTGAAGTTATGCCTCCTAATCCATGGCGTCTTTCTATATTTCGAGGGGCAAGGATATTGTAAGAGGAACTTGTGGTAACTTAATTCATCCGGGGTTGGAGCGAAGTTTGTTAACTCAATTTTCATTTGGAGAGGCTTAATGAATTTCTTAAATGTGTTAGCTTCTCTCTTTCTTCTTTTAAGCACAATAAGCCTCTTGCTAATCTCTAAACGGCGACTCTCTGATTCCATAAAGACCACACTAGTACGAACAAAAACACAAAGAAATAAGATAGACTAAAGGAAACCTAAAAAAAAAAAAAAAAATTTTACTAGAAAGGAATCTAGCAAGTAGACCTAATAAAAAGAAATCCTAACCTAGACAATAACTATTCCCCGGGCTGCGGCGCCAAAAACTTGATGCGTGGGAATCGCAACAGGCTTTACCTCTCGAGGGATCTCGAGAAGCTTACAACCCCCACCAGGCAGTGTACCTGATCGTTGTAGTATAGTATAGTGACAAGTACCGGGGGATTGATCGTTCAGCTTAGGAATAGTGTCGCTAGGATTAGAAAGCCTAATTACTAGTTCTAAAGGTGAGGGATGATTATTTTTGTGTTTTTATATTTTTCTGAAAGCAATTAAAATATCGGTTTTTTTGGAAGAGTGGGCGGAATTAGTTGCTATTCAACTAACCCAAAACTAAGATGCAATCAAAATAAAATACTGAAAATGAAAATAAATTAATTTATACTAAGGTTGTGAGCAGTAATTGGAGAAAATGTGTTTACTTAGACTTCACTACTCCCTAGATATCTTTTACACGTTAATTACTTGTTATAATTGCATGGATGACGGATTGTATTCCTTAATACCATTCATGGGGTGGCATACATAACTCCTCAATTCTATGAGCTCTTATCTCCTCCTACACCATGACCCAGCACAACTATAGGGATTGTAAATAGTGGCTCATGCATTAAATACAACCAATAAAGACCTAGTACGCCTCGGTTCATGTTTCTTAAGACGTTCAAGCATGTTACCATTTGGAGATCTGCCAGTTTTCTTAAGCCTAACATATAAAATCATTCATCCAAAACAAGAATAGACAAGTAATTAACACATAATCAATATCTAGGTTTCATTAGATCTAAGCAAACACAAAAGAGATCTAGCCTAGCATAATGGAATTGAGACAAGAACAAGATATAGACAACCAACACATAGACATATTGATTGAATTAGAAGAACACTTATCTCAATTACAATGCAAGGTATCAAGGGTTTGGAACCCTTGAAAAACCTGTAAAAGTTGCACCAAATTCGTCTTTAGGGTTTCACCAAAACTTCTCTCTTTTAATGTAAAAAACTAGAAAACTATATATAGGAAAACTGGGGTGACGGCGTCAAGAGCAAGGGTGTGACGCCGTCATCTCGCCGCCAAATACTTCCTCGGACGGCCTTGATCTACTTATGACGGCCTATGTGACGCCGTCATCAACCACGGTATTTTATTCTTGGGACTCTGACGCCGTCAAGAGCAATTCTTGACGCCTTCATGCACTGTTCCCAGCATAGAAATTTGAGACTTTGCCGTTTTCTTCACTTTTATGCTCCAAAAATGTTCGAAATGGCTTCTTTTCCAGAATTCACTCTCCAAGTACCTAAAATCACAAAAGGAACGATTTAGGGCAATATTTGATCAAATAAAGTCGGATTCAGGCTTAAATGACCCCCTAAAAATGGATCATTTTTCGCCTCATCATCTACCAAATGGATGTCAAAAGTGCATTCCTGAATGGTAAACTAAAAGAAGAAGTTTATGTTCAACAACCTCCTGGTTTTGAAAGTAGTGAGTTTCCTGACTATATATGCAAACTTGACAAAGCCCTTTATGGACTAAAACAAGCATCATGGGCATGGTATGAAACGCTATATGCTTTCCTCATTCAGAACAAATTTGTCAGAGGAAATATAGACAACACTTTGTTCATCTACAAAACCGAGGGAGATGTTATTTTTGCCCAAGTGTATTTTGATGACATCATATTTGGCTCAACAAATTACAAACTTTGTAAGAAGTTTGAAAAATTGATGACAAAGAAATTTGAAATGAGTTTGATGGGAAAACTTACTTACTTTCCTCATTATGCAGAAATATAATAGTCCTTAATTAAACTTGTTGATGCAAATAATGTCTAAAAACGTTATTCCCATTTTTCGATACCTCTATGTTTTGTTGATAACAAAATATGAAAACATTTTGCGTCAAAATTAAAGTAAACAAGTTTTTAATCGAATTATCCGATTTCTACACAAATCACTATAGGTATGAACAAGCAAAGTGATTACTTGACAAATGATCTAAGAAGTGAATTTGTGTTTTAAACTTTAAAATTGTGAGGTGACAGAACATTCTTTTCAAAAATACATTTTACATATTATTTTTGAATTTTAAAGAAATGTTTTATTTAGGAAAATGATTTCAAAAATGGTTAACAGCTATTTTCCCCCTTAATTAGCTCCAAACTTTCCCAAATAAACATTCACCACTAAAAACAAAATTTGTAGCATCTTTATCTAGCACGGCACCACTAAAATTAGCGATACCATATGCTATTTAGTGGTACCGTCCTCCTGTAACGGTCAGATTTTCATTTCCTATAAATACCACCTCACTTCCCAGTTTTTGGCCATCCTTTTTCACACAAAACTTTCTGCATTCCATCCTCCTTTTCTAGATATACTTATTAGATCATTAGTTAGTTTTCTTTTGTTTAAAGAGTGATTCTTTCATCCAACCAAAGATCATCTACATTCCTCTACTAGTCAAGAGAAGAACACAAGGTATCAAGAAGACACAAAGTGTTAGGGTCATTGAGTAGTGCACTTGCATTACTTATTGTTTGCTTGATTGTTTCTTGATATACATCAAGTGTTGTAATCTTATATTTGCTATCTTGTGTGGATCATTGTGATCGTGTTGAGATCTTGGGGATCTCTTGTAGCTAGTGTGTGTGAGTGTTGATCAAGTGTATCAATGTAGATTGAGTTGTTTGTGAAGATTGTGTGAGGATCGTGTGAAAGGTTAGGATCGGGTAGATCGTGTGAGAAGTTTGGATCGTGTGGATCTTGGTAGATTGGTACTAGCTACGATTAGTACTCAACATCTAGCTTAGTGTTGGAAAATAACGTAAGCGATGTTGTACGGTTTTCTCAGCCTGAAGGGAGGTTGTTGACATAGTGCTTATAACTCTCGAGTTGGGTACTTGGGGAGTTGAGTAGAGCGAAGAAGAGCTTCGTGACCGAACCAATATAAATCACTTGTATCGGTTTGATCTTTCCATCTCTATCTCTTTATTTATCTTTATTGCTTATTAGTGTTAGCTTAAGGTTGTGTTCATATTGGTGTTGGTTGATTTCATCTACATACGAATCAAAGTTTTTCACAAAGTAAACTTTTATAACTAGACAAAAGTCGGTAAACTATTAAACCCCCCCCCCCCCCTTTCTAGTTTCCCACAATTGGTAACAGAGCCACGTCAGGCAAGTTTTTAAAGTAAAGTGTATTTTAAAACTTGAATCGATCAATGGATTTCGACAAATATCAAGAAGGGCAATCTATGCAAAGACCACCACTTTTTGAAACCGATTGTTTTATATATTGGAAAACAAGATTCGAAACGTATGTGAAATCAAAAGACATTGATCTTTGGCATGTTATTACCGATGGTGACTTTCAACCTATTGAAAAGGATCCTGTTACTAAAAAGGATAAAATTATTCCTTATGATCAACAAAGTGATGATCTTAAAAGAAAAGTAGACAAAAATGATGAGGCTAAAATGGTAATTTATAATGCTTTGACGAAAAAGGAATTTGCAAGAATTTTTATGTGTAATACGGCAAAAGATATTTGGAACACTGTGTTAGTCACACATCAAGGTAATAATCAAGTCAAACAGAACAAGATTGATCTTCTTGTTCAACAATATGAACAATTCTCCATTTCGGAAGATGAAACCATTGATAGTCCTTTTGCTAGATTTAATACTATTATTACTAGTCTTAAAGCTCTTGATGAAGGTTACTCTAGCAAGAATTACGTTAGGAAATTTCTTAGGGCTCTACATCCCAAATGGAGAGCAAAGGTCACCGCCATTGAAGAATCAAAGAACTTGGCGACATTTTCACTTGATGAACTTATAGGAAACTTGAAAGTTCATGAAATTATAATCAAGAAAGATTCCGATATTGTTAGAAGTAAAGGAGAAAAATTTATATCTCTAGCTTTGAAAGCAAAGAAGGAATCTAGTGATGAGGAGAGCTCGAATTCCGACAGTGAAGATGAAGAGTATGCCTAGGCGGTTAGAGACTATAAGAAGTTCTTTAGAAGAAGAGGAAGATTCGTGAGACAACCTCATAATGAAAAGAAGTCCTCCTCAAAGAACCGGGATGAAAAGAACGGAAAGAGTGATAGGAAGTGTTTTAGATGTGGAGATCCAAGTCATCTCATTAGTAAATGTCCTAAACCACCAAGAACCAACAACCAAAGAGCCTTTGTAGGAGGTTCTTGGAGTGTAGTGGTGAAGAAGAAATGGAAGAGAAGCCCAACGACGAAACGTGTCTCATGGCTCAAGCTTCTAATGAGGTACATTCCGACTCTTCCTATTATAGTTGATGTGTTTCGAAAGCTTTAAATTTATAATACTAGTTTTACTGATTCCTTAATTCACAAAACACACGGGTAAAGTATAACCCCCGTTAATAGTAAAGGTTTATAGGTAAGACCAAGTCGTCCCAAGAGATTTGTAGCAATTCACAGAATGTTTATCAAGTAACAAAGCCAAATGATTGTCACATATCAAATAGCTAAACGTGTGTATAAGGCAAAGACCAAACAAAGTATGATCCCGCATAAGATAATAGATAGAGATAAAGCAAAACTTATATAAACAAAATCATGCAAGTTACAATTATTGGTGTATTAATCGTAACAAACATATCTACCAATAATGATATAGAATCCTTTCGACCTATAGACTACATCATCACGAGTGCATTGAGAATGGTTTATATCGAATATGCATACATATGAATTCCTCCCAACCCGGCATTTCTACATAAGAAAGGGTCTTAAACATCATTCAACTTGGTTTGTTTATCAATTTATCACACAATTTCTACAAGCATGATATTGGACCATTATAGACAGATGTTCCAAAATATAACCATAACAACTAACCCTTTCGACCTATGATAGTTGCAATAATCAATCAAAGGATAAACAAGCTCCAACCAAAAGTAATATCGAATTCATAAGCATTTATATTCACAAGTTATACTAATATCGTCCAAGTAACTATATCACAACCAAACCAATAACCAACATCACAAACATATAAAACTCAGCAACATATTCAATATTATTAGTAAAGAAATGTACCAAATCCGTTTATGTGAGTAATACGAGTACAAAGAACCAAAAACTAATATATCGACTACCACAAGCACTAGTCCAACAACCCAAGGTTCCATTATCAACCAACAACCTATGCTACTGAATATACTCGAGGGAATGTCACGTTCACTTCTGCAAATCCGTAACGTGTCACCAATTAGAGTGTTTGGTAACAAGGTTAATGGTAGAGACTTGAGAGAATTTGGTGTGAATCCTCCAAGTATTAAGTTTAGGTTCTGTAAAAGTGATGAATGATGATCTATAAATGGTGGTGGACCTCTGTAATTCGTGGTTAAGGAGGATGGTGATGATAGTGGTGGCTCGATGGTGTGAAGAGGTGTTTGGATCATTGGATCCTAAGACCCTCACCTTCAATCTTTGCTTCCAATTTGATATATATGTTACAGGTTGAGTTCTCTGCGTTTTTGGGGTTTATATAGGCTTAGGAACACTTGGGACCAAGTAGGAGGGTAAATGATTGGATTAGAACTCAATTTAATGCATTATGGCTGATCAGGAGCAAAGTGCTCCGCTCTTGCAAAAAAAACCCGCCGTACTTGTATTACTTGTAAAGTGTGCCATACTTAATGCCAAGTACGGTGTACTTGTGTTCTTTTAAAGCTGTTGACACAAGAATAAAAGTTGTAGATAATTCTCTTAGCTTTCCGTGGCCGTGAACGAGAGGTAAAACGGAGTCCGTATGCTCTAGATATGGCCAAAACAGTGGACAGGTGTCGGGAGATCTTTAACTTGAGTTTGTTTCTTCGTTTAAGCTTCTTACTTCGTGTTATCTTCCATTTCTTCCACGACACATCACATGAACCTAAAATAGCATATTTAATCTATCAGTATCGAAATTTCATATAAATCACCAACATATATATATATATATATATATATATATATATATATATATATATATATATATATATATATATATATATATATATATATATATATAAACACAAATAACGCATATAGAAATATGTATAGTTAGAGCGTTATCAATAGTGATGATAATTCGTCAATAGATGATAATATACTATATGATGAATATAACAAATTATGTGAGGTAAGTACTAAAATTATAACTAGAAACAAAACATTAAAAGCAACCTTGCATAAACTTGAAGTACAAGTCTTAGAACTAAAAGACCAACTTAAAAGACTTGAGAAAAATAAGAAAATAGATGTTGATTGTAAATCATGTATAGATCTTCAAATAGAAAACGAAGAACTCAAAGAAAATTCCATTAAGGCCATCAAATTTGAGAAAGGAACACATGCACTTAATTACATGCTTGAAAACATTAGGTTTATTGAACATGCCGGAGCGGGATTAGGATTCGACCCAAATAAGGCATCTACGAGTGAAACTAAACAAGTAAAATTTGTAAAATCTGGTAAAACTGATTTAGCAGTAAAATCTGGTAAAACTGATTTAGCAGACTACGACACCATTAAAGATGCAGACGGCTCCACTAATTTTAGTGGAACCATGGTACCGTCACCTGCTAAAGTCAGAACATGGTCAATTCTAAGAAATAATCTAAGTCCTAAACCAAGTCACATAGCAACTAATAATATTGAAATACTTGTAGCTAATAAAAAGGAAGTAAAAAGGTTTTATAAACCTATGTCAACCTCCGTGGATGGATCTATAAAACATGATACTAGATCAAAGACTCCTCCACCAAGGCAAAAAAATGTTCCCAAATCTCGGCCTAGAACTCCTCTACCGGAGGTAACTTTAGAAGACAAAGTTATCCAAGTAACTATCCCATCACTTGGAACAACTTTCAACAACAAAGTTACCTACCATGGGAAATTTATCCTTCATCTCAACATCCAAACCAAATGAACCAAATGCATGAGATGTTTGGAACTAACAACTTTGGAACCATGAAATATTGGGACCATTTGTTTGAGTCTTTCATGATATTAGAATAGATATGCTTGGAATTCTACTTGAAGTCAGATGAATGAGCGATGGTACTGGACAAAGCTATCTGATGACATCAAATAAGTACATTATATTGTCATCATTTGTCCTATTTAATTGACTTGTTTTATTATATTTTATATGAGAATTGGTGCTTTAATGTTTACTTTAGTAATTCTAAGGTAAAAACAAGCAATTGGTGAAACTTGGCGATTTTAGACGAATTATGGAGCAAAATGATCAAGATGGAAAAGTCTACTAAAATCCAGAAGATACGCCGCATCATTCTAGATAGATGTGCCGTACTATCATACTTAGATGAATAAAAAGACCATTGTCTGACTTTGAAGTATGCGCCGCATCAGCATTGTAGCATGCGCCGCATATGAAACTTTTGTCAACGAAGAAGAACCAACTTGTTCTACTCCAGATACGCCGCATCACATTATCAACATGCGCCGTATCTATATCAAGACTTCACCAAATACGATTCAAGATATTGAAGGACATGCGCCACATAAGATTCAAGTTACACTGCATCTGAAGACGGTGTACGAATATTCCATAATACATTAATCTTGGACCCCACGCGAAGTTAGGTAGATGCGCCGTATCTAACCCTCAGACAGAACCTATAGATACCTGAAGAGTCTAACGAATTTTGTGTGAACAAAAACCCTAAGGAGACGAATTCAGACAATTTGGCAACACAAGACACACCTCCAAAGAAGATCTTAGAGCAGTAAGAAGGTCCTGCATATATTTAATTCATTAAGTAGTTTTGTTTTATCTGTAATAGTAAGCTTTAATTCATCAGGATTGATGGGCTTGTGGCCACCATACTGCTCCCCTTAAAATTGCTTTCCCATCAATCAATGTTTATATGTTGATGCTTTGGTGACTTGTATATGTGCTTTGATAACCTCTGTGTCTAGCTGAGTTTTGCTTGGGCTGCCATACCCCCTCCTCGCCTACTTATCTAGCATCTAGAAAGTGGGATAGGCATAAGTGATCATTAAGAGTTTACTCGCCTGTATTTAGAATCCAACGTGACAGATTAGATTACGATACACAACATATAAAACTAGCAATAAAACAAGTGACAAGCTACTTAACTATCAGGACAGGCCTTCTATCTATATATATTATCTATTTGTATATGTGTTTGCTATTCGCTGATTCATTCTCATTAGTTTAATTTACTATTTAACTATCCGATCGTGCTAGTCTCTCAGACTAAAACCCCCTTGCGTCAGATTAGATTGTAAAACTAACTTATAATATTAAAATACTGATAGACTAACTAGGAATTACGTTCCACTCTTAGTGATCGACACTCTGCTTACCACTATATACATATTGATCAGATACGCTGTCCGTTAGTGTGTGTGTGTTATATGATAAGTCGGCTAAATATAAATGTAAAACTTGGAATAGGCAAATCACCCTATACTACACCGTAACACGCTGCACACATCACTATCCTATGGCTATTACTCAAGATTCAACTTCATATTGTCGATCATACAAAGATAAAAACCTCATGATTGAATGTCATCAGTGATACACCATAGGCCAAGGTACACTTTCTAAAAAATCCCTTGTTATGTGGTAGATTAAGTAAGTAGTACACTTAGAATATAGGTTAGCATGCTCTAACAAAATTACTATGAAAAGTGCAACCCCAAATGGTCTTATCAACAAGGAGGAATATGTAGTACAACCTCTAGGATTTTTTGATCTCTAAAGACCTTATCATGTCTATCAACCTAAGAAAGCCTTCTTGATCTTGAACAAGCTTTCAAAACTTGGTATGACAGATCAAAAGGACCTTCTACGCAAACATGATTACATCATGAGAGCGGTTGATAACACTCTTTTCATAAAGTAACTCAATTCGCAATTTATCATGAGAACTTATGACAATGATAACAATTTCAAACTTAACTTGTCCTGAAATGTACAATAATCAATCAAAGATCATGCGTGACAAGTTTGAGATGAGATCGAAAGGCGAATTGAAGTTTTTTTCCCTAAATCTTAGACATTACTAACAATAAATAGTCTACTCCTATAGTAGTGTAAGTATGTCAAAATACTTGTACATATATATGTATATATATATATATATATATATATATATATATATGTGTGTATATATATATGTATATATATATATATATATATATATATATATATATATATATATATATATATATATATATAACAGGAGGCGTTTGAAGAATATGCTACCTCATTGCCCAGTAATTCATTATCAGCCATGTCATCACATTGTCGCCATGTAAGCAATTTTTATAATTAATTTTGTATTTTTCTAATTAATTTCGTATCCATGTCATCACATTTAAATGAATTAAAATTCGGAATTTATTGGTGTATTTTTTAAATTTATTTTATTTGCATTTCTTTAATTAATTTCGAAAATGATTGTATTAGACGTGTGCACCTAAGAAAAGAAATAATTTATTTAATTTAATTGATTTTCGAATTTTGTTTCTACATTTATATATTAGATTTTCGGATTTTTTTTACCCAAAATTAGGATTTTTAAAAATTTTGTCACTAGCAAGATTCGAACCTAGGCCTTGGCATCCACAAGCAAGTACTTGAACTACTAGAGCAAACACATTTTTATGATAGACATTTGAAAACATTAATGACATGCTTAAATTGATATGTTATAATAACACCTCAATGCCCTTATTAAAGATATAAAACCTACGTAAAAATAATAATGGCATTCATATCTCACCTTTTTCTCAAAACCCTAACCCTAATCCCGTATCTCCTAAAAACAATCGTGTTCACACACGTTCATTCTCAAATCTACAAAAAAAAAGAGGTAAAAGAATTCAACACATATCACATCTATGAATACAGGTTTGTATTTGATAAATTTTAATTTTCCTATCCATTGTCAATAAAGGTTTGAAGTTCAAATCACACGAGTGTTAGTTTGATCGTGTAGTATCTGTTCATTAGTTTGTTAACAATATTTTTCCTCATATGCAGGCTATTAATTCATTCAATTCATATTTTGGTGGTGCTTTTGATGAGAATGCCATTCACAACAACTTTGTTTTAATATATTAGTTATTAGACGTTATGAAGTGTTTTATATAAATCACATATCATTAGTTTTTATACTTTATCGTGTTTCAGTAAGTTGTATATCAATTGGAATCATCGAACCCCTTATAGCAGCCAAAGTAAGGTTTCATCATTGTTATGCTTTTATTTGAGGTTTTGCAACTGATTGTGGTGTTTAGTATTTTATGTGTTGTATTCATATGAATCTTCAATCATCATTGTAATTTTTTTTGCAGGAGATATGTCTTTTGTTGATAATAATTGCCAGGCAAGGCATCAGGCAATCTTATATATTATAGCTAGCATGATATTGGGAACTTCGAGGAAGTGGACAAGAATTGAAGGTAGATCTGAGTTTGAAAAGTAAAAATAACATGTTATCTCTTTATTTTCCATTATTGTGAACTACGCAATATCTTACATATGCTTTATCATTTATATTACTTAAATTCAAGTTAAGGTTTTATTTATTTGAGGCGAGAGAACATTAGCAAATTAACTGGGAAAATTCATCACATAAAGGCCTATATCAGGCGTGAATTTGAATTGTTCGCCCCTCATAACCATTGGTAGTGGGCTGCTAATAACTTCTTACCATGGGTTAAGCCATTTAGTGGCATGGGATCTGTAGCTACCTGTAGTGGACCATAGATATTGTAATATTGCAGCTATTTTGGTGGCATGGGATCTGTAGCTACCTGTTGTGGCATGGGATCTGTAGCTAATAACTTCTTACCATGGGTTAAGCCGTTTGAAGGCGATAGTTGAGGTAAACACTACTTACGCAAAAAAAACATCTCAATTTGTATCACATCATAAGAACAACTCAATTTGTATGTTTTAAAAGCTATGCATAAGATATTATTATTACATGAACTACTTACATAAATTGACTGAATAGGGTGTTGTTCTTCCCCTGATAGGAACATTGAATGCATTGTGGAGAACATACCTTAGACCAGAATGGAAAAAGAGACTGGCGAATCATAGCTGGAATTGTTGGCAAAGTGGCTTTAGGATGAAGATGAAAGAAGAGTTCGACTCCTTGACTTTCAAGCAGAGCTTGAGGATTGTTTTGAGAAGACTGACAATAAGTGGCCAGTAAAACCCATATGTACATGCTCGCTGTTTGTCTTTATTTTCGCGTTTGTCACTACTAAATTGTTATTTGATGTTATGAATGCATTTTAGTACCATCCAATGTAGATGACACAAAAGGGGTGGCCTTCAACTTAGGCCTCGATTTTGATAATGATCATCATACTTCTTGCAAGGGGAACCCTACTACCAATGATCTTTTGATGCTCATATTAAGGTAGTGTATGAATTTTTCTTTAAAATAGGTGGTTCGTGTACAATATTTTGTGATTGGTATCTCACACAACTTTTTTAATTCGTCTCCAGCTTATTTTCCCAACAAGAGTTGTTGCACGTCCATATTCTATGCTTGGTTTAGGCGACATTATAATTCTAGGTATGGCATTTTTAGTGGGCAAGATACATGTTATTACTACTTTAGCTGATTGTGTTTTGCCTGTTTATCAGGAAATTTTATCAATTTTGTAAGTTGTATTTACATATATTTATGTTGGCCAACAAGAATTTTTGTAGCTTTGTTACTGAGTTTTGATGTGTTAAGAGGGAGTAAGAGCAATTATTTTAAAAGTGCTTTCTCCGGATATGCAGTTGGTGTAATCCTTACAATTGTTGTCATGAACTGGTTTCAAGCTGCACAGGTTAGTAATTGTATTTGTGAACAGATACCACTTTTTTAAATGATGCAAAGAGTTTCTCTTTTAAGTAATGCATGTAATCTGATGTTCGTTTTGTTTTCAACCCGCTCTGTTAACATTGCATCAGCTGTTATCGGGTTCTTGGCTGCTCATTGCAAATGGAATGGGGAGGTGAGCAATTGGCATTAAAGAAGCTACTATTTTAACACATTGCTTATTATCGTCCCTTTTCTATATACCCCATTAGTGTGTCATATGTAAACGAGCCATGCGCACGCGACACCCCTTATTTTGTTGATGTAGACTTATCCAAACACCCTTTAACTACTGCTGCAGGTTTACCCAAACACCCCTTAAATGTTGTAGAAAACTGCTATAGCAGCCACAACCAACATCCATTAAAGTTGTATATTTGCAGCTGACAGGCGAGACACCCATAAAAATGATGTTGCAGCAACCATACCAAATAATTTGTAGTAGATAGACCCAAACGCCCCATAAATGGCTTCTGCAGTAGACACACTTAATCACCCCTT
>JARVZY010003778.1:0-21665 GCA_030686995.1 Artemisia argyi | reverse complement strand
ATTCAATTCCGGGCTTAAATGACCCCCTAAAAGTAGTTCATTTTTCGCCTCATCATATACCCTTACACTTGAGATTTGCTTGTCCTCAAGCAAATACGTTTTTATTCTAGTCAAAATACAAGTTAGGGGTCATTTAACACTAATATAAAAGTAATTACAACAAATAATCATTCCACTAAAGATCAATAGACAAGCACGGATGTCATACACTAGCACCTCACAAATAGTGTTTAGATACTCACATCTCTCGGGTGTAATGAAGTATAAATTACAATATGAAAATGGAAAACATCTCTCATTACCTGTCATAGCAAAATAGATTACATAGGCTTGGGAAAGGATCAAACCTCTACCACATGGCGTAAGCACCTAGGATAAACTATCAAAGAGGTCTTTTAAAGGGTTGTAACGTTAGGTGTTGGGATATGAAATACATGGTTTTGTTGGATAAAGGCAGTCATTACTGGTGGCGAGTTAACAATCTTGGTTAATTACATGTACAATATGGCATTGCTAAGCCAAGACTAGACTCGACTTAAGCTAATAAATGAAAAATAACAAAAACATAAAAAAAACATAGAATGAAACGGGATGGTAGTCCGTATGTTTTTTTCTCTTTTTCTTTTTCTATTTTTTCTTTTCTTTTTCTTGATTTTTCGATTTTTTTTTTTTTTTTTTTTTTTTTTACATACACTCTTACCCTACCATCCAAAATAATACATCATAGGGAATGAAAATTTCCCTTACACTTGAATTTTTACATACTTTACAATAAACTTATCTAATGACTCGAATTAAGAAAATCAAAACACTTGGAGCACTTTTAAGATTAACGTACATATTGGGATAATAAATGATGTTCTTCCCCATTACTCCATAAATAAGTACTTTACCCATGAGTCCCAATCATCCCAAAACAATATGTACAAGGATATGACTCGACTTAGCAACCATGTAATCAATTAGATAGTTAACTTAGGGTTTAACAAATAACAATAATGCACTAAAAATGAGCGCATACACGGAAGGCTAAGGCGATTTGGGTGTACATTTAAGTGGGGTGCAACAAATTATTCCTTTAAGTAAGATGCTTAAAGTTAGAAACGAAAAGATAGGCTCGGAGGGTTGTACTAGCGGTTTCATGTACTAAAAATGAGTACAACGCTAAGGTGTGGGAAAAATTAGTTGACTTAACTAGCCAAGTAATATGACTCAAATGGTCAAGTAATTATGATACGGGTTTAACACAAGGGTGATCCTAATGCCTCTTATCATGTAGTAAATCCTACTACACGAATGTAGTCTCACTAGCGGTCTCGGGATGCATCACTAACGCAGGTTCTAGAATCTAAATGCTACCGGTACACTCATAAGCACTAATAGTAAATGCTTTTCCTATCAAATCTAAAGGCGAGCCTCACATATTTGGGTGGAAAATTTTTTAGAATGATACGGTTATGTGCTAGTCATACAATCTCCTATTCATGAGATGCTTGCTATGGCTAAAGTTTCACTCCTAAATATTGTAAAAAAAATTTAAATTTGGCGCTAAAATTGCACTAACAAGTGTTTCTCATAGTTTTATTACACATCTACCATTAAACAAACAAACTCAAGCGAAAGTGTATCTGTAAGGTATCATCATTTTACCCTCTCCTTATTAAGATGAACATTGTCCCCAATGTTCAAGTAAAGAATGTAAAAGTAAAATAAGTAAAACAAATGAAATCAAATACTCCCCTGATTCGCTCGGTATAGATAATAAGGTGGCCAGGTTAAATCTTCCTCCAAGAAAATAAACAATCAAAGCTTCCCTTCCAGAATATAAATCATCTTCTTGTCATACATAACCTGTAAATCCTGAGAAAACAAACAAAGCAACCTCGCATAAAATCGGCGGCAATCTATATAAGTTACTAAATCCTAGAAAACAAAGTAAGATATAATGCTTGTGGAATGAAGTTTGTAGATTTCCTGGAGATTATAAAACTTAATAATTCAACAAAAACTTTAAAACTCCGTTAGAAAAACAAAACTGATAAAATTTCCAGATTTTTACACGTGACGCCGTCAAGAGTAATCTCGTGACGCCGTCAGAAGTGACCTGCAGAAATTCTTATGTTAAGTTTCCGGAAAATTTCTGGAAAAACTTGGTCCTACTTCCTGGAAAATCCTGCAAAACTTCATTATGACTCAATACAAGCATTTGACTCTAACGAATACGAATATACATGTCCATTTAATATTGTGGAGAATCATGATCAGTTTGTTTCTTAAAAACATACTTGGGGGTTCCCCTTACACTAATCTTTTGCAAAAATACTTTTAGGTGGAGTTAAGACTAGGCCAAAACAACAAAGTAAAGTATTTCCACTATTTAGAAACATGATCTACCAACAATAAAAATAAAACATGCATACGGAAGCAAATAACAAACAAACAAACAAAATAAAATCACACAAAGCATGGGTTGCCTCCCAAGAAGCGCTTTTCTTTATTTACGAGTCTTGTAGCTAGACTCAAGGTCATGGGTTACTACGTGATACGGGTGAGTTCCTCATTGAGGACATCTTTGGGATCAAACTTAGGTTTCAACTTCCTATCGGTTTCCTTAGTATGATATGACCTTTCAAACTTTTCTCCATCCGGATCATACAAAGTCATCCTCATATGCCATGATCCGTCACCTTCTTTAGGTGGCTTGTCCCACCTCCATTTACACTTGTCTCCCTCTCTTTTCCACTTATTCATCTCTATATTAATAGGCATTACGCTCAAGAACTCAATCATCTTCCTAAAGACTAAGGGGTCCTCAAAGGGATCTAGCTCTTCATCTCTAGCTATGAGTTGTTCCACCGAATGTTTCTTTTCAACGAAATTTTTTTCTAGATAGAATGGGCATTGAGGTCCTATAAAGTTCCTTTTTATCCAAGGTCCATATCTAGATGGTCTCCTATTCATCTCTACCCAATGCGGTGTCGGTTCATCATCACAATCATAACTATGCTTCTTGACATCGTACACCGATCAAGTATCGCCTTTACCTACCGCTATCTTAGACTCCTTACAATCTATCATGGTGCTAGCGGTTGCTAAAAATCCTCTTCCTACCAATAATGGGCATGTAGTGTCACTAACCATGTCTAGGATATGAAAATCCGCTAATATAGTTAACCTTCCTACGTGAACAACTACATCCTTAATCATTCCAACCGGGTGGGCAATACTTCCATCCGCTAGACCTATCAATACCTCTGTTTCCTCTAACTTTCCTAGCTTAAGAGTTGTGAATAGGGATAAGGGAATCAAGTTGAGGCTTGACCCTAAATCGGCTAGTGTGTCGAAAGCTTCGAATCTTCCTATCTTACAAGGCAAAACAAATATACCCAGATCATCAAGCTTTTTAGGCAACTTGTTTTGAACGAAGGCGGTCCCATTTTTACCTAGTTTAAACTTCTCATATTTTTCTAGGAGGGCACTATAGTAGGGAGCACGGGCTAAGACATCAATGACGGGGCGATCAAGGTGAAGTTCCTTGAATTCATCGTAAAGGTCTTGCGTAGGAGGTGTTTCAACTATACTTTCGACCGGTTTTATATCGGGTGTTTTACTTGATTGGTCCTTTTGAAGAATTTGGTTTTGTTTGAAACACGTGCTCGTTGATTTAACCGAGTAGTATTGTGGACACGAAGTGGGTGACGAAACTAAAGATATGGAATTAACGTTTAGTTTTGGATTCTTGACCGTGTCGCTTGGGAGTGCTCCCATTTCTCGGTCATTGAGAACTTTCAACAATGCGTCAATTTTGGTGGTCATCTCGCTTTGCTTTTGTTTGAAATCGGATTCAAACTTAGATATGCGAGCTTCTTGAGATGCCATGAACTTTGACATCAATCCTTCAAGATTGTTGGTACTACCATAGTTGTTAGAAGGATTGTTGTTGAAAGTACGGTTGGAGAGTGGACCGTTTGGTTGGTAACGATTAGGCGGATTGGAAGAATTGGGTTGATTTTGTTTTCACCTAAGGTTTGGGTGATTTTTCCAAGAGGGGTTGTAGGAATCACCGTAAGGGTTTGGCTCGGGCTTGAAAGTGTACCACTTATCTCCCACTTCGTCGGTACGCGTGGATGCGTAGTCCGCAAAAGCTGTTCCGGGGAGTTCCACAAAATCACGAGTGTCATGGGGACCACTACATAATTCGCATGAAGAAGTGATTTTGTTCACTTGGCTTGAAGGCTTAGGAGCTTCATAAGATTTCATGAGAAACTTGACTTGGTCCTCAAGTTCCATGATCCTACGGTCAGGAGTGCTAGAGTTGTTTGAAGGCAAAGATATTGCCTTGACCATTTTGTTCAAATCACGGGGATCATTCCAACTTTCGTTGTCATAGAGAGCAAGATCTTCTATGAGTTCCCATGATCGTTCCGCACTTAGATCACGTAGCTTACCACCGGCCGCTTGGTCAATGGCTCGCCTCGTGGAGAGATCGATATGGTCATAAAAGATTTGGACTTGGAGCCAAAGATCTATGCCATGATGAGGGACTTTTTGGAGTAAGTCCTTGAAACGAGTCCATGCTTCATAAAGAGATTCATTTTGACGTTGTTGGAACATCAAGATGTCATTTCTAAGCTTAGTAGTTCTCCACGGTGGGAAGAATTGAGCAAGGAAACGAGTGGTGAGATCATCCCATGTGGTGATGGATCCCGCGGGTAAACGCTCAAGCCATTGACTAGCTTGATCCTGTAGAGAGAATTGGAATAGGCGTAATCGGGTTGTCTCTCTAGTTTCAACATCTAGGTCTATGGAATCTACGATTTTAAGGAAGTCCTTAAGATGTTGATTTGGATCTTCGAAACGAAGTCCATGAAATGCACATCCGCTTTGCACCAACTGGATGGTGTCGGATCGCAAGGGGGTCACATTGGCTCCGGTGAGCTCAATGGTGTTTCGGTAGCCTTGGTGGTTAGGTCGGGAATACTCTCCTAAGGTTCGGGGCCTAAGAGGTTCTAGTGGTGGGTTTTGTTGTGGTGGGATGACGGGTTCAAAGATGTTCCCATCGTCCATGATGTCGGGTGGTGAAAAGTTACGAACAAAAACACAAAGAAATAAGATAGACTAAAGAAAACCTAAAAATAAAAATAAAATCTTACTAGAAAGGAATCTAGCAAGTAGACCTAATAAAAAGAGATTCTAACCTAGACAATAACTATTCCCCGGGCTGCGGCGCCAAAAACTTGATGCGTAGGGATTGCACCAGGCTTTACCTCTCAAGGGATCTTGAGAAGCTTACAACCCCCACCAGGCAGTGTACCTGATCGTTGTAGTATAGTATAGTGACAAGTACCGGGGGATTGATCGTTCAGCTAGGAATAGTGTCGCTAGGATTAGAAAACCTAAATACTAGTTCTAGAGATGAGGGATGATTATTTTTGTATTTTTATATTTTTTTAGAAAGCAAGTAAATATCTCGGGTTTGAAGGATTTGGGCGGAATTAGTTGCTAGTCAACTAACCCAATACTAAAGATGCAATCAAAATAAAATACTAGAAATGAAAATAAAACTAAATTAAACTAAGGTTGTGAGCAATAAGGGGAGAAATGTGTTTACTTAGATTTCACTACTCCCTAGATATCTTTTACACGTTAATTACTTGTTATAGTTGCGTGGATGACGGATTGTATTCCTTAATACCATTCATGGGGTGGCGCACTTAACTCCCCAATCCTATGAGTGCCTACTTCACTCCTATGTCGAGCCGGCTAAGAAGCTCCTAACATGGGATCATTAGAATTTACTCATGCATTAAATACAACCAATAAAACCTAGTGCACATCAGTTCATGTTTCCTAAGACGTTCAAGCATGTTACCATTTGGAGATCTGCCAGTTTTCTTAAGCCTAACATCGAAATCATTCATCCAATACAACCATACACAAGTAATCAACACATAATCAACATCTAGGTTTCATTAGATCTAAGCAAACACAAGATAAATCTAGCCTAGCATGGTGGAATTAAGACAAGTACAAGATATAGACAACCAACACATAGACATATTGATTGAATTAGAAGAACACTTATCTCAATTACACATGAAAGGGTTCAAGGGCTGAAAACCCTTGAAAAACCTGTAAAAATCGTATATGGTTCGGCCTTAGGGTTTCTCCAAAACTTGTTCCTCTAATGAATGAAAATTAGAAAACTATATATAGGAAATTAAGGCTGACGGCGTCAAGACCAAATGGGTGACGCTGTTATCTCGCCGCCAAAAGAATTCTTGGACTGCCTTGATCTACATCTGACGCCGTCACGTATTAACTTTTTCCAGGTCGTCACGTATTTTACTCTTGACGCGCTTCCTTGTGATGCCTTCATTTCTGTACTGGGCCATCATGAAAATTACTCTTGACGCCATCAAATTGTTACTCTTGACGCCGTCACCTACTGTTCCCGGCTTGGAAAATTAAGTCTTTGGCGTTTTCTTCACTTATATGCTCCAAAAACGTCCGAATTGCTTCCTTTTCCAGATTTCACTCCCAAATTACCTAAAATCACAAAAGGAACGATTTAGGGCAATATTTGATCAAATAAATTCAATTTCGGGCTTAAATGACCCCCTAAAAGTGGTTCATTTTTCGCCTCATCATAGCCACGAGTTGCCTTGAACAGGTCGATATTTCCATTTGAATATAACTTCACAGTGAATATCCATTTGCACCCTACTACTTTATTTCCATAAGGCAGCGTTACAAGTTCCCATGTATGATTTTTAATTAGGGTGTCTATCTCTTCCATGATTGCCTTCTTCCATCTTTCATCTTTTATAGCTTCATACACATCTCGTGGTATCAAAACGGTGGACAACTCATTAATTATTGCCATGTGGGAGCTAGCTAAGCGATGTTGCGAGACATAATTACCAATACGGTACTTAGCTTTTGCCTTCAAGTCAGCTTGGTATTGCGTCTTTGGAA
The DNA here is from genome assembly GCA_030686995.1 of Artemisia argyi. Lineage (NCBI taxonomy): Eukaryota > Viridiplantae > Streptophyta > Magnoliopsida > Asterales > Asteraceae > Artemisia > Artemisia argyi. Next base: position 14,687 of record JARVZY010003778.1, on the reverse strand, counting down.
TTCCTCGAGTACTTCTTACTGGAAAACGCGATTCAAAGTTACCGCCAATGGTTACCTGATCTTGGGTTGCATGTTCTTAGGCTTGTGATTCGTTTTCCTGATCTTGAGCTGCATGTTCTTGGGCTTGTGATTCATTTTCCTGCACAACATCAGACGTAACACCTTCATTATTAGTTAGATTATTAGTTCGATCTGGCCCATGAATGGTATCATCGTCGTCGGATTCCGTTTCAGGTTCTACTTCAGGATCCGGTTTGTCTTGATAATCCGTATTCTAATCACGAATTTGAATTTCAGCCACCTCAGTGTCAAGAGCTTTCACTTCTTCGTTTCTCTCCCCCTTAAGTGAACTCTCATCTTTAAAGAACGGTAAGGTTTCATGAAACGACACATCACGGGATACATATATCTTATTTTCGATTGGATTGTAGCACCGATAACCCTTTTTATGAGTAGCATATCCTATGAGCATGCATCTAACAGCCCTTGGGTCAAGTTTTCCTATATTTTGATGCACATATGCCGTACATCCAAATATTCGTGGCTCAAGTCCAAGGTTAATAGGTTGTTGCACAAGCTCTTGAAGTTTTTGCAAAGGCGTGGAAAAACTAATAACACGAGAAGGCGTTCTATTCATGAGATATGCCGCGGATCGAATTGCCTCACCCCATAAATTTCGTGGTACATTCACGTCGAACAAGGAGGCACATACGATTTCAAGAATTTGTCTATTTCTTCGTTCAGCCAGTCCATTTTGCAGGGGGTTCGGGCACAAGAGGTTTGATGTCGGAAAGAGTTTTCTTTGCAAAAACACGTCATGGCATGATTTATGTACTCACCTCCATTATCGGGCTGTAATATTTGGATATCTCTCCTATATTCAGTCTTGATCAGGTGATGTAGTTTTTAAATGCAAACAATGCATCCCTTCTATTTTTCAGCAAAGAAATCAGACCATCCTGGTACACTCATCAACAAAAGTCACAAAATAACGAGTTCCACTGGGAGTGGAGTTTGGGGAAGGCCCCCATATATCTTAATGTATTTTTAAAAAAGGAACAGAGACTTTATTATCACTAGGAGTATACGAAATTTTTGTGTTCTTTGCCAATTCACAAATACCACAATTAAAATCACTTTCATGAAAACTCAAAAACAAATTCGGTTTCAACTTTTTCAAATAACTAAAAGATAAATGTCCTAAACGACGGTGCCATAACATCGCCATTGACTTATTTGCCTCCTTTATTCTGGTATGAAATGCCTCACTCTTATGATTCTCTTCGGGATAATACAACCGCCCCCTTCTAGTACCATAGCCAAGAATCTTGTGTGTCTCTATGTCCTGAAACACTCAATTATTTGGCCAGAAAATTACATAACAATTAAAATGCTTCTGTGATTTGACTAACTGAGAGTAGGTTAGAAGACAAAGATGGAACTACAAGAACTGAGTCCAGATTCATAGAACTCAACACACGTACAGCCCCTTCACATGTCACCTTTCAAGTTCCCCACTCGCAGTTTGTATTATACTTTGTTTAGGTGTATGTAAGGTTGTCAAAAGGTTTTTATCATTGATCATGTGGTCTGTTGCACCTGTGTCAATTATCCAATTACTAATTTTTGTTTGGTTTTGACAAGACATACCTGAATTAGTCGTACTGGTGTGTGCAGCCATCGGGGTTTCTTGAGCCGAGGTTACACCTGTGGCTTAACTGAGCTTCTTTCTAGGCTTTTTCGTGAAGTCCCACCACTCAGGATAGCCTATGCTCGTAACATCTTTGCTTTGAGTGGCATTCTTCTCGGCAGTGAGTACACGTAAACAAGTTTTTCTTTCCATTAGAGTTCTTTCCATTTTGAGGGTCGTTGCGTGAGACCATATGTACCATGCTATCGGGTTCAACTTTTGGCTCCTCCATGGTTTATCTTTGGTTGGAGTCTCTTCGAATGTGTGCTTTTTCACACATCCTTTTTAGACCAAAATCAGACCAAATACACCAAATACTAACCAAATATGCCAAGAGAATGTGTGTTTTAGTATTTGTGTATGTGCAGGTACGGATATGTGAAAAATGGACAAAAATAAAGCAAAACCGACAAAAACGAGCACGAGATTGGAAAAAGGTCAAAAGCCAGAGCCGGGGAAGTAAAAGGATAAAAGAAAGCTCAAAAAGTCATTAGAAGTTCTCAGAGATTCATCAAAGTACAAATTTAGTCCTTGATCAAAGTTTGGAAAGATTGTCAAATTTAGTCCCTCATCTTCCTGAAAATTACAAAAATGGTCCTTGGAATAACATTTGAAGCAAAGACAAGAAAGATCCTCCATAATTCAGAAAGTGACAATAAATGCCCTTGGAAGTTATTATTGGAGATGGTCAAAATCAATCCCTAAGAATTCAGAATTTACATCATTAGTCCTAGTGTTATTTAAGCCTAAATCCTAAATACTATAACCGGACTCCAAGTAATTAATCCAATCCAACCCTTAACCCTTTTACACACCCCAAGCCCAAACATCAAGCCCACTCCCTAAATATTTACACCCGACCCAGTACTCCCTTAACCCGTAGTCAAACTCAACCCTGACCCGGTCAACCCAACATTTTAATATTAAAATCCCCAAAAACATTACCCGCCCCCCAAATTTATTTACCCAGAAAAAAGGGAAGAACCCTAGTTACTATTCACATAAGTAAACCCCATTTTCACAGCAATTAAGGGCAATTAAGTACAATCACACATGTTTCTAGAAGACCCTGACATGGCAGGCCTGTCATGTCAGCGATCCGTGTGGTATTTTGTGCCTCATCATTGGGTAATAATTGATCTCACGGCTGAGGATTGAAGATTGGGGACCAAGGAGATATCAAGGGATGATATTTACTCAAACAAACAAAAAAGAGGTGTGGATTGATGAGCTGGACTTGCTAGAACCTTCATAAGGGATCACTGCTTCATCTATATATACACCCCCTCCTCCTCTTCATAGTGTGTAGGTTTTAATTATATTGTTACTCTGTCGAATTTTATTCTCCATTGTACTCATTTTTAAATATCAATGAAATTTTAGTTTTTATTTACTTTCAAATTCTGTTTCAGCTTATTACTTTTAATTTTCTTTCTTATTATTGAATTAAGCTTCATTTACTGCTTTTAGTTAATAGTTTTTACATTTCAGTCTTACTTAGTTTATTTACTCATTTGTTCGCCTATTAATAATAAAATAAAAATTAAAAAAACAAATAAAATCAGAAAAAATAAAAAAAATATTGTCTAAATTTCTTATTTGAGTTTAAAATGAGTTTTATTCTGTTTCTATAAACTTATATAAGCTAATTAATTGCTTATGTGAGTTTATTTCTGTCAATTAGTCTAAAATACATAGTAGTCAAAGACAGTCAACTGTGGTTAAGCTTATTAATAAGCTCAGCTTATTTGGTGTGAAAGGCAGTCAAGAGGTGTCACTTGGCCTGTCAAAAGACAGGCAAGCTTAGTGAACCCCCTCTGTTCTGCTGAGGGGGAATTTGGTTGTAAGTTACTCAATTATTTTTACTTAATTGCATTAGTAGAAGTAATTGTAGCATAGATCTGTTTTATTGCTTATCATTCATAGTTGCTTAATATTGAGTATCATTTAATCATTTCATACTTGTTTGTCTGAGTTTGGTTAGCTTTTGATAATCTTACCTATCATTTTAACTGTTCCGTTAACTACTCATATTGGATCTGATTCACTGTTTGAATTTGGCATCTTAGACTTGTGTTACTGAGCATATTTGGTGTTAGTGGATCATAATTAACATTTAAGTTGAGGTTTGGACTGAGTTGGTACTGATTTGGAGTTGAGTTTGAGAGGAAATTGTGAAACAGGTTTTCATTAGGAGTGTTTGGATTCATTTGATTTGCTAGTTTATATACTGCTTTAGGAGTTATAATTAGTTTAGGTGTTTCATTTAGGGTGAAATTAGGTTCAGTAGATCATATGATATCAGTAACTTTTACTTAAAAGTCATAATCACTTGTAGTTACATATCTGTCAGTTTTGGGTTGCATAATATTATCATAGTAGTTGCATAATAGTATTAGAGAGCTTAATCTAGCTTAGTTTTAGCATATTACAACTTAGGTAATCAACAAGAGCAGTTCTAATTTCATTTTGGTCAAATTACTTGCATATTTCAAAAAGTCAAAACAAATTGAATTCAGTTTTTGGACAATATTTTGAGACCATTTGTAGGGATCAATTCTAATTGGAAATTACTTTTGAAAGTTGTTTTGAGAAGTTTAGAAGTCTGAGAATCAAGTTCAAAAAGAAATTTGTGGTTTAGAAACTTTTTGCTTATTAAAAAGCTTTAGGAAGTTGACTGTGTGAGCCTAAATTCCCCTGCACTTCAGTTTTTGGCATAACATTCTAGGTAGTTTTAGGTTAGTTAGTTGGCTTTGAAATTAGAATTTTTAGCATTTTTAGTATCTCAGTTGGTCATAGGATTGTTGGCCCTCATAAGCTCACTTCCCTAAGTTCATCTTAGCTGCTTATTGGATTTGTTGATCATTATTTGAGTCTTATTGATTCTCTGAGCTTATTTACACCTAAAGTTGCTATTTCTATTGAGATTGTACCTCAGCTTATTCTGTTTTAACTTATGCTTATTTCCATTGTGCTTATTTGAACCTGTTTGATCCTTACTAAGTTCTAAGTGCTCTTCTGGTCTAAGTTCTGTTTCATTAAGCATTTTTGAGTCAAAAAGTCAATTGGTTAAGTTTTGGTCAACTCTGGTCAAGTATAGCTTATTAATAAGCACTCCAATATAAGCAGTTTCAAACCATTCAGCAGTTCCACAGCTTATTTTCAAGTTTTTAAATTTTTCATAAGTTTAGAATAATATTTTAGAATTTTTCTGAATTTTTCATATTTTTCTGCCTTTATTTGCTATTTTTCTTAATTAATTTTCATTTTTAATCAATTTTTATTACTAAAAAATCCAAAAAAAATAAGAAAAAGCCAAGAAAAATTCAAAAATATTTTAGAAATTTATTTTAAAATTTTAGAAATTTATTTTACATTTTTCCCATTTATTTTGAATTTAATTTGAATTTTTAATTAGATTTAATAGTTTTTAATTCCCAAAAATTACATAAAAAGCAAAAAAAAATTAGTTTTTAGTTTTAAAATTACTTTTTAGTTATTTTAGAATTTTCAAAATTTATTTTTCATTTTTCTCAATTTATTTGCATTTTGTTTTAATTTTTAATTAGATAAATTAGTTTTTAATTCATAAAAAATAAATAAAAAGTCAAAAATATATTTTTCTTTTTCTCAAAATTTTCTTTTATCATTTTTAACTTTTGAAAATTAATTCCAAGTCCGTAGGAGTAGTGTAGCTTTAAATTCGCGTTTTATTTCGTACGTTAAAGTTTATTTTACGTTTTAGCGTACGTTTTTTATTTTACGTTACGTTTCTAGTTGCCTTATTTGAAATACGTGCTTAAGTGATTATTTGTGCTTCATTTACTATTTCATTAGTATAATGTCATAAAATTCACTTTTTACCACTTTTACGACACATTTCACGAATCAGGAATTTGAAATTTCATTCATCCTTCACATGGACTACGACCTCGGGTTATCCGTATTTCTTTGCGGATCTCTTGAGTAATACTTATACTATAATATATATATTGATTTTCACGAATCAAATTTTGGCGCCGCTGCCAGGGAAGGTTGAAGTGAATTTTTCGTTTTCGTTTTTCGAAATTGTGTTTTGAAAACTTTCCTTGTAAATATTTTCTATAAAAACCAAAAAAAAAATCAAAAATCAAAAATCAAAAATACTTTTCCTAAAGTGTTTTCAAAAATACCAAAAAAATAATAAAGTTACAGCCTCGACTCTCCCGTTGAAGGGTGGGCGTTGTAAACCAAATAAGCTTCCCAATATAACAACGCGTGAAATTAGTTGCTAATCGGATTAGTTTGATTCTACGACCGAATAAGCGGAAAATACGGAAGCTTTGACATTAAATTGCAAGCTGAAGAGAGATCCATTCTTCTCTCCCGTTCCGTCGCGAGTAGATTTAAAGGAAACGGTTTACGATTAACGTAACGTTTGAAAAAAAACAAAAAAAACAAAAGTTTAAGTTTTTGAGTTTTGCTTTATAAGAACAAAAATACAAAAAGATTTTCTCTTCAAATTTGTTTTCATTTTTCATTTTACTTTGGTTTCTTCTTAGTGTATGATCACACGTTCACGGTCAAGATTAATTGATAATTCTCTGACCATACCGAACCAACACTATCGTAGACGTCATAAACAAGCTTACGTACCCGAGTTATGTACTCTTGTTAAAACACCCATCACCGAGATGGCCGATCAACGTACTATGCAAGAATTGCTCCAGTGTCCCACCGAGGGATACGGGGATGCAATTGTTTTACCACCAATCCTTTCCGATAATTTTGAACTTAAAACTGGATTGATTCAACTTGTCACATCAAAACAATTTCACGGTTTTGAGAGGGACGATCCTCACGCACACATTCGATGGTTTAATAAGTTAACTTCGACTTTGAAATTTAAGGATGTCCCTCACGATGCTATTAAATTGATGTTGTTCCCATTTTCACTCAAGGGTTCAGCCTGGATTTGGCTTGAAAAAGAAGCCCCTCGTTCAATTCACACATGGGAAGAACACGTCTCGAATTTGTTAATCATTTCTTTCCACCGTCCAAAACGACTAATCTTAAGAATGATATAACTAATTTTCAACAACGTTTTGATGAGAACTTTGGTGAGGCATGGGAACGTTTTAAGGATCTACTTCGAAAATGTCCTCACCATGGTTTCTCCGAGTTACACCAAATCGACACGTTTTATAACGCTTTGACTCAAAACGATCAAGATTCTTTAAACGCAGCCGCCGGTGGCAATATCTTGAATCGTACGCCTAGGGATATTTTATCGGTCACCGAGAATAAATCTAAGGTTCCGACTTTTTGTAACAAACCGAATGTTTCGAAAGTAACTTCTTTTACTCCTCCTTCTCCTTCGTCGGTCCAATCATCGGAATTGGCCGAACTTATCGACGCTATCCGTTGTATGATGAAAGAGTTTAAGTTGCAGAACCAAAAACCCGAGCCCATTAAAGCCGTTAATGAAAAATGTGTGATTTATGGTGGACCCCATCTGTATTATGATTGTCAAGCCACCGATGGCCAAGTTTATAATGCTAACATAGCAGCCGTAAACTACAATCAAAACCAAGGTTTTCGTACTAACCAAACAAGTCCACCTGGGTTTCCACCCGTGCAAACTAATCAAAACCGTTATCCTAAAAATAACCAAGGTTATCAAAACCAAGGTTACAATCAAAACCGTGGAACCAATTATCAAGTCCCTCCACCCCAACAAGTTTATCAACCACCACAACCATCTCCTGAGCTTGCTAATTACATGAAAACAAATGATGTTAACATTCGAGCAATGCAAAATCAAATCAACAATATGAGGGTTGAACTTAAGAAGGAGATCGACACAACCATGACTCGACAAACGAATGAGCTTAAGCAAATGATGAGCAGTTTTATTCAGATGAATCAAGCATCGACGTCTGGTTCTCTTCCGAGCAACACAATTGCTAACCCGAGGGGTGATGCAAAAGCAATAACGACTAGGAGTGGTGTTTCATACGATGGACCAACAGCTCCGACTACCCCTTCTTCTTCGTCTCCTAAGGTAGTCGCCCGTGAAACCGAGATGACAACGGATACGGGAATTCCTACTGATAATGGAAGGACCGAAAACATCCAACCTCCGGTGGTCCCAACGTCTAAAGGAAAAGATAAAGTTGTTAACGAAGCTGAGAAAGAAACACCTGTCAAAACAAAATTACCTTATCCGTCACGCTTAAACGAACAAAAGAACCGTGAGAGAAATAAAAACCAGATGGAAAAGTTTTATCAGATTTTTCAAGAGCTACATTTTGACATAACTCTCGCGGATGTTATACTTTTAATGCCTAAATTTTCTTCAATGCTGAAAGGTCTTTTGAATAATAAAGAAAAATTGTTTGAAATGTCACGAACCCAAATGAATGAAAATTGTTCGGCGGTTATTCTTAAAAAGCTTCCCGAAAAGCTTGAAGACCCCGGTCGATTTCTCATTCCGTGTAATTTTCCTGGGATGGTTCAATGCTTCGCCTTGGCCGATCTTGGCGCTAGCATTAACCTAATGCCGTTATCCATTTGGAAAAAGTTATCTTTACCCAAATTAACTCCGACTTGTATGACCCTCGAGCTAGCCGACCGAACTACTTCCCGCCCGATGGGAATAGCCGAGGATGTCTTTTTCAATGTTGGGAAATTTAATTTCCCTGCCGATTTTGTCGTTGTTGATTTTGATGCTGATCCTCGGGTACCCCTCATTCTCGGGAGAGGTTTCCTAAAGACCAGCCATGCGTTAATTGATGTTTATGATGAAGAAATTACCCTACGCGTTGGTACCGAAGGCGTAATGTTTAATTTGGATCAAACCACGAGGTACTCCTTCAATTATGAGAAATATTCCGTTAACCGAGTCGACGTTATTGATGAAGTTACGGAGGATTATGCTCAAGAGTTACTTGGCTTTACCGAAAATGCTTCGAGTGGCAATCCCATTCCTTCTTTTGAACCGATTATTTCCGATCCTTCCCCTTCGCTTACTCCGTTTGAGGGAAGTGATTTCATCTTGTAAGAGATCGAGGCCTTTCTTGCTAATGATTCTATTTCACCGGAAATTGATCATTCCGATTGTGACCCAGAGGGGGATGTTCTTTTGATTGAGAAAATGCTTAATGAAGACCCAAACCCGTCTCTCCCTCCGATGGACCTTAAAATGGCCAATTTTAAAGAAGTTAAGCCGTCTACTGAGAATCCTCCGGAGCCCGAGCTCAAGGATTTGCCTCCTCATCTCGAATACGCATTTTTGGAAGGAACCGACAAACTTCCCATCATTATTTCAAAAGAACTTAAAGATGAGGAGAAGAACCGTCTCTTAGATGTGCTGAAGAAGCATCAGAGTGCCATCGCTTGGCAAATTTCCGATATCAAGGGTATCGACCCTCGTTTTTGCACGCATAAGATCTTACTTGAAGACAATTACAAACCGTCCGTTCAGCAACAACGACGGGTTAACCCGAAAATTCATGAGGTCATCAAAAAGGAAGTTATCAAACTCCTCGATGCCGGAATGATTTATCCAATCTCGGATAGCTCCTGGGTTAGCCCGGTCCACTGCGTACCGAAGAAAGGTGGAATGACTGTCGTGACTAATGAAGATAATGAATTGATTCCGACTCGTCTTGTTACCGGATGGAGAGTTTGTATTTATTATCGTAAATTGAATGATGCGACTCGTAAGGACCATTTCCAACTTCCATTTATGGATCAAATGCTAGAACGCCTAGCAGGAAATGAGTTCTATTTTTTTCTTGATGGATTTTTCGGTTACTTTCAAATACCAATTGACCCTCCGGACCAGGAAAAGACTACCTTTACTTGCCCTTATGGAACGTTTGACTATCGTCGTATGCCTTTCGGCTTATGCAATGCTCCAGGCACGTTCCAAAGGTGTATGATGTCTATATTCTCGGACATGATCGAGAAAACCATGGAAGTCTTCATGGATGATTTCTCGGTTTATGGAGATTCTTTCACTTCTTGCCTCTCCCATTTAGAAAGAATGCTGAAACGGTGTGAAGATACCAACTTCGTTCTAAATTGGGAGAAGTGCCATTTCATGGTCAAAGAGGGCATTGTCCTCGGCCATAAGATATCAAAATCCGGGATTGAGGTCGATAGAGCTAAATTCGATGTGATTGCAAAATTACCTCATCCCAATACCGTAAAAGGAATTAGAAGTTTTCTCGGTCATGCCGGCTTTTACCGACGTTTCATTCAAGACTTTTCTAAGATAGCCCGGCCCCTGACCCACTTGCTTGAAAAAGATGCTCCGTTTATCTTCTCAAATGAATGCATTGAAGCATTTAATATTCTTAAGAAGAAGTTAACGGAGGCTCCAATCTTAATTGCCTCCGATTGGGACTTACCCTTTGAGCTAATGTGCGATGCTAGCGATTATGCCATTAATGCAGTCCTGGGGCAACGCAAGTCAAAACATTTTCAGCCGATACACTATGCTAGTAAAACTATGACCAACGCTCAATACCATTATACGACTACTGAGAAAGAGATATTAGCCGTCATTTACGCTTTTGAAAAGTTTCGACCTTATTTGCTTTTGAAGAAATGCATAGTGTATACGGATCATTCGGCTCTTAAATACCTAATGGCAAAACAAGATGCTAAGCCACGCTTGATGCGGTGGGTTCTCCTCCTTCAAGAATTCAAAGTTGAAATTCGAGACAAAAGGGATCTGAGAACCTCGCTGCTGATCACCTATCACATTTAGAGAATCCCCATCAAAGTGTTTTCGAGAAAAAGGAAATTAACAAAACATTTCCTCTCGAGACACTGGGGATTTTATCACATTGTGAATCTAGTACCCCATGGTTCACCGACTTTGCGAATTACCATGCGGGGAATTTTATCCGTGAAGGGATGTCGTTCTAACAAAAGAAGAAATTCTTCAAAAATGTTAAGCATTATTTCTGGGACGACCCCTACTTGTTTAAGATTTGTGCGGATCAAGTGATCCGGTGGTGCGTTCACGGCAAAGAAGCCGCTGACATTCTTATGGCATGCCACAATAGACCCACGGGGGGACATCATGGTACCAACTTCGCCGCTAAGAAAGTATTTGACTCCGGCTTCTATTGGCTGATGATTTACCGGGATGCCCATGAGTTGGTTAAATCATGTGATTCTTGCCAGCGTCAAGGAAAAATTTCTCAGAAGGACGAGATGCCTCAAAATGCCATCAAAGTCTGTGAAATTTTTGACGTCTGGAGTATCGATTTCATGGGTCCATTCCCGTCTTCTCGTGGTAATTAATATATACTCGTGGCCGTCGACTACTTGTCTAAATGGGTTGAAGCGAAGGCGCTACCCACCAATGACGCCCAAATTGTAGTAAAATTTCTCAAAAGTCTCTTCGCCCGATTTGGTGCACCTCGTGCTATTATAAGTGATCATGGGACCCATTTCTGTAATGACCAATTCGCTAAAGTTATGCTCAAATATGGTGTCACACATCGTCTTTCTATGGCATATCATCCACAGATAAGTGGTCAAGTTGAGGTTTCCAATCGTGGCTTGAAACGAATTTTAGAAAGGACCGTAAGTGAACATCGTGCTTCATGAGCCGATAAATTAGATGATGCACTTTGGGCCTTCTGTACAGCTTACAAAACACCCATTGGGTGCACTCCTTACAAGCTGGTTTACGAGAAGGCCTGCCATTTGCCCTTTGAACTTGAGCACAAGGCCTACTGGGCCTTGAAACATGCTAATTTTGACCTACAAACCGTGGGTGATCATCGTAAAGTTCAATTGAATGAATTAGTCAAGCTTCGTGATCAAGCCTATGAGAATTCTTTGATCTGCAAAGAGAAGACAAAGAGGATTCATGATGCTAAAATTAAAGATCGCGTCTTCAATGTTGGTGACCGAGTCCTTCTTTTTAATTCTCGATTAAAGATTTTCTCGGGCAAGTTAAAAACCCATTGGTCTGGACCATTCACCATTACCCAAGTATTTCCTTATGGAACCGTTGAGCTTGCTCAACCTAATGGTCCCAACTTTAAGGTGAATGGTCATCGTCTTAAACATTACTTCGGAGGGGACATACCACCCATGGTTTTCCCGGATCTCCAAACTTTCCCTAAGGATAACTAAATTCGGGGATCGATTCAAGCTCATGTGACTCGGTAATCAAATACAAGCGCTTCGTGGGAGGCACCCCATGCTTATCCATTTTCATCTTCTTCATTTTCTATTTTCTAAGTAACGTGACGTGAGGGGGGCGACCCTTTCCAAACTTATGTTTTCGTGGTTGTTTGTGAATGTTCAGGAATTTCCCCGAAGTTTGAGGACTCTCGTGCTCGTGTTTTGTCGTTCTCTCCACTCGAGTCTCATCCTTCGCTGCTCTTTCGGAAATTCACCATATCCAAAATCTTATCGACTAACGTTTATCTCTTGGCATACTTAATAAACGGCCTTAGATTTTACGTAAGACTACCCATACCCTTAAAACATTGAGGACAATGTTTCACTTTAGTCTGGGAGGGTGAATCTTCGATTCGATTTGACCTGATACCATCGTCTGAGCTGTTAACTTACGCAACTCCGTTTTCCACCAAAAATTTTAAAATTTTTTCACCGCTTTATAAAACAAAAAAAAAAAAAAAAAAAAAAAAAAGTGAATGATATATGGTATGAATAATAAGTTTTGCACCTTGTTTTGACTTTCCTACCGGCGAGAGTTGAAATAAATGTTTCGACTTGACGGGGCGTGTTGAGCCCTAGCTCGTCTCCCATAACCAATATAATCAAAAGATTATGGCTAAGCATCCGCGGATTTCATTACTTGGGATTTTAAATTTGCGGAGATTGAGGAATGATAGAGTTTATTTAGAAGTTTTGCGCTAAACATGGAGTAGTTGGATCTCTTTAGAGCCCACGAAAGGTACTTGTGGCCTCCTTGTTCCCACAAGCTTGCACACCAATAAAAATAGATCTCTAGGATTAATTAAGGGTATACGGTTTGGGCAATACTTAGTTTTTTCTCGTTCCCAACAAAATCTCTGCATACGGGGGTTTGGTACACATAGGGGTACTGCCAGTGTATCGGTGCAATAGACTATTGCATCTTGCCGGTTCGCAGCCGATGTTGTGATCTTAGTAAAGGCCGTAGGACTCGGGGTTTGGCATATGATTATGAATATCAATAGTAATAGTCCAAAGCCAAATAAAAAGACAGAGGAATCCAAAGCTATAAAAAAGCAGCGGATATAAATCCAAGGTCATAATAAAGCTCTTACATCTTGGCGGCTCATAAACCGTTGTTGTAAAAGAAATAAAGGACTAAGGACCAAGTATTATTAAAGTGCTTATAATTATGCAAAAATGCCAAGCTTTGACTCCGAGGGTTTCCCTAATAAAAAGCTTCCGTTTCGGGTATCAAACATGGTATGTCTCGGTCGTAAATAAAAAAGGGGACCTCCACAAATCGTGTTAAATCAGAGACCTTCATGTGGACCCGATTTCTGTATGCAGGGGTTTTCGAGGGAAAGTTTGGAAACTACTTAGCGTTCAAATTTGTGCTCTTATCGGACTAACGAATATCAAAACGAGAAAATATGAAGCAATTCATTTCTCACAAATTAAAATCTTGAGATACAAAACTTAGGACCTGGGAACAAGAGGTAATGACACAAGTAACTTTTGTGGGTAGTGTTAGCACCTAACTTGTGGATAAACAATGATCTCGGTTTTATGCTTAGTTTGGGACCTTGTGAAAAATCAAGGATAACGATTTTTATCCGTATGGTCTCTTCTATGAGAAGTGTTTCTACTCGTTGACCCTGAAAGTTATCAACAGATAAGAATTGATAATGAAAGTCAAGGCAAACCGTCACATATATAAATGAAAAGTACAAAAAGAGTAGTAGTAGTTATAATTTATGAAAATCGGAAAACGGAGCGTTTTTAAGAATAAATGATTTTGATATCTCTTTTAAACATCATTGCTACTTTACACGTCAGTAAAGAGAGGTTTTGAAATTATTTATCTCTTAAGCGTGAGGTGATGACATTGCGTGAGGACACGGCAATACCTTAGTCTGAGGGATTTTGATGTGTGCTTTTTCACACATCCTTTTTAGACCAAAATCAGACCAAATACTAACCAAATATGCCAAGAGAATGTGTGTTTTAGTATTTGTGTATGTGCAGGTACGGATATGTGAAAAATGGACAAAAATAAAGCAAAACCGACAAAAACGAGCACGAGATTGGAAAAAGGTCAAAAGCCGGAGCCAGTGAAGCAAAATGATAAAAGAAAGCTCAAAAAGTCGTTAGAAGTTCTCAGAGATTCATCAAAGTACAAATTTAGTCCTTGATCAAAGTTTGGAAAGATTGTCAAATTTAGTCCCTCATCTTCCTGAAAATTACAAAAATGGTCCTAGGAATAACATTTGAAGCAAAGACAAGAAAGATCCTCCATAATTCAGAAAGTGACAATAAATGCCCTTGGAAGTTATTATTGGAGATGGTCAAAATCAGTCCCTAAGAATTCAGAATTTACATCATTAGTCCTAGTGTTATTTAAGCCTAAATCCTAAATACTATAACCGGACTAAAAGTAATTAATCCAATCCAACCCTTAACCCTTTTACACACCCCAAGGCCAAACATCAAGCCTACTCCCTAAATATTTACACCCGATCCAGTCCTCCCTTAACCCGTAGTCAAACTCAACCCTGACCCGGTCAACCCAACATTTTAATATTAAAATCCCCAAAAACATTACCCGCCCCCCAAATTTATTTACCCAGAAAAAGGGAAGAACCCTAGTTACTGTTCACATGAGTAAACCCCGTTTTCACAGCAATTAAGGGCAATTAAGTACAATCACACATGTTTCAAGAAGACCCTGACATGGCAGGCCTGCCATGTCTGCGATCCGTGTGGTATTTTGTGCCTCATCATTGGGTAATAATTGATCTCACGGCTGAGGATTGAAGATTGG
>JARVZY010003777.1:0-21653 GCA_030686995.1 Artemisia argyi | reverse complement strand
TCACCGGGTTATCAAGGTTCGGGTCACGGATCGTATCACGATTCAGTTCCAAATGATGATCTTGTTGGTGATGCCGACGACAACACTATTTCTGAAGAGATGTCACGGGTCAAAACAAAGAAGCGTGTTACAAAGGATAAGAAGAAGGCGGTTGAGAAAGAGGTTCCAAAAGACACCTCGAATGATTCGGCGAATTGGTCAAAACAAGAAGAGATCGCGTTGTGCATGGCTTGGTGTGATTCGTCGGAGGATAGCGCAACTGGAAACAACCAAAATTCTAAGGGATTTTGGGCAAAAGTGATTTCACACTTTGAAAAGGAGGTTGGTGTATGGAGTTCGTACAACTCAATTACTAGCAAGTGGAAAATAGGATTCGTCCTAGAGTTGGTGCATTTTGTGCCATTTACGACAATTGTTATATGAATTTTGGAAGTGGTGCGAATGATCTCAATATTTACCAAAAAGCGTGTGAAGAATATGAGATAATGATGAAGCATGCCTTTCATTTGGATCATTGTTGGGAGATTTTGAGGGACCATCAGATTTGGAAGAAAAATGAGATGCCGGTTTTTTGAAACCAAAATGAGGCTCGAAAAAAACCAATGACTTCTAAAACGGGCTCGGATGTGCCTGATAATGAAACGGGCTCGGATGTGCCTGATAATGAAGAGCCTCGAAATGAGCGATCGGTTGGGCGTGATGCAACTAAGAAAAATAAGGCTAAGAAGAAATCTTTGGGGAATTTTTTGGATGGGGTAGCCGACAAATGGCAAACCATTACGTCAAAGGCATTGGGTAAGAAGCAGGAGCTTGCAGACGGATACTACAAATTGAAGGAAAAAGAGCTGGAGCAAAAGGATAAGGAGTTGGCGCTGCAGCAAAAGAAAGTGGAGCAAGAAGACAGAAGATTGGCAATGAAAGAACAAAGGCTTGAATTTGAATGACAAAAGAAATATCAAAAAGACATCATCTTCTATTTTAAACCAATCGACCCATCTTTACCCGCATTTCAACGACAAAAAATGCAAGAACTCAAAGACTTGATCAAGGAACAATACAACCTAGATGATTAGTTTTTATGTTGTAATGTTTTAATAAGTGTTGTAATGTTTTTATTTTAGTTGGATTAATATGTAACGTTTTAATTATGAATGAAATTTTTAGTTTGTGTTAAAAATGTTTAAAAAAAATTAAAAAAAAAAATGAACTTGGTCGCTCTTACTGTGGCACTGAATCGCCTGCAGATCGCTGGAGAGAGAAAGCTGACGTGACAGAGAAAATAAAGGGGATTAACCCATATTATTGTGCCTAGCCTGGTACACTTCATTCCATCTAAGCTTCTCAAAAGTTTTTTTGTTAATTTATATCAAAGACTTTAATACCTGCCGTATTTTTTATTCAACTTATGGGCTGGTTAGTAAATATAATTGTTGCTATCATTTGTTGTTCTCTTGTTAATGTTATATGCGTATAATGAAGAACCTAGATATATAGTTGAGATCAAATAAGATCAACTTTAAAGTTGTTAAAATAAGATACATTAACCAACCAATAGAATTAGAGCAAGTCATATTTACGCTCCGTTCTCGAGTTCATTTTTAGAAGGAAAGGAAAGGAAATGATAAGAAATTAAAATTTTATTGTGTTCTTGAGTTTTTCTTAGATAGAAAGTAAAGGAAACACAAAGGAAATGAAAGGAAAATTCTTATCATTTTTCTATGGGAATTTTCCGCCCAATTATGGGCGGATTTGGGCGGAAACAATTCTACACCTGCATTTTCTAGTGTATAATAACCGGTATAACTTTCAATACTTACTCATATTCGACTCTTATGATAAAATGAACATATTTAAAAGTGCATAAATGTAATTATGTTTAGGGGTGAGCAAACAAAACCGAAAAAACCGAAACTGAACCGAAAACCAAAAAAACCGAACCGAAAAAACCGACCGAAACTAAAAACCGATGGTTCAGTTTTTAATTTTTCAAAAACCGAAATATACGGTTCGGTTTCGGTTTTCGTCCAAAAACCGAACCGTGAAAACCGAACCGAACCGATTTTATTATATAAAAATATATACTTAATATAATATAAATAAATAACTAAATAAATCAAATTTATAAGTTTATATTCATTTTGTGGGTAGATATGTAATATATTTATCTTAACTTTTATATTTATATGCGTGTTGTCGTGTCGTGTGTTTACTTGAGAATATATATCAATGAATATATAACGATGATCATACTATTTGTATGTTTATTTACATGTGTGTGTCTTATCTATATGTGTGTAATTATAGAATTATAGAATAAACATTATTATGCTTACATTGACAAAAAAAATAAAATAAAAATAAATAAATACAAGTTTATTGGTATAAATTTGTCATGCCCAAATATAAACGGTTAGAAACCGAAAAAACCGAACCTAAACCGACGAAAAACCGAAAAAACCGAACCGCCAAAAACCGAACGGTTTCGGTTTTGGGTTATATAAAAACCGAACATTTCGGTTCGGTTTCGGTTTTAGCCAAAAACCGACCCAAACCGAACCATGCACACCCCTAATTATGTTTTTTTTTCTTTCTTTTCTTCCCAATTCGAGAACACAATATTATTTCTTTTCCTTTCATTTCATTTCAACTCGAGAACATGAAATATAAAATCAACTTTCTTTCCTTTCCTTTTCCTTTCTTTTCTCTTCTTTACACATCATTTCTATCCCCACCTAAAAAAACTCGAGAACGCAGCGTTAAGATTTTAATTTAAGCAAAATTACTAATTAAATGCAAAAGGGCATTAAAGGTATTCTACATCTCTTATTTTTCAATAGCCCGAAATAATACCGTATCTCTCCTCACTCACAATATATCCGCCACTTTTTTCTCTCTTTCTCACACTCAGTTTCCAACCCAGATCCACAAATCCAGCCGACCAACATATAGCTTCGATCATATCTCATTAAATCTGGCGGGCCACTAATATGATAAGATTACCGCCGCTACCCAATCGCCGCCGCTATAAGATCCAGTCACCAGCTTCAATGGCTAGCCCTATTCTTGCCACCGACAACAATAAACAGAAGAATCATGGTGGATCTATGACCACAGTGGATTTTTGACCACGGTGGATCTATGACCACGTTTAATATGTGACCACAACCTAAACCCTAATTCTATAATCAACCCAAAACCTTTCTTGCTGCCACCATGGTGGATCTTTGATACGGACTGACGGCGGTTTTTGGTACACAAGTCGCATTTCCAGTGTATCTAGATGGCGGATTTCTAATAAGGGTTTGTTAACACCAATCACATATCAGTGAAACGGCGAGTCTTGTTTTTCCATTGAGTCTCATTCTACCGGTGACCATTCGTTATCATTGAAGGGTTATGATTGTGTTCGGGTTTTTTCTAGTTGTGTTCGGTTATGATTGTGAAAGGTTATGTTGTTGAAATATATAACTGGGTTTTTCTAGAGGTTTGTATCATGGTTTCAATATGTTGTTGAAATATATAACTTTGATTTTTTGGAGTTGTGTATCATGGAGCTGTCTCGACATGTGTATGAGTTAGGTTGTATTGTCATGAGTTAACTGGGTTATTTAAATCTTATTGGTAAGAATTGGATTTTACTTTTTAGTTCTTGGAAGGAATGTATCAGTTTTTTTGAAATTTATGTATATATGTTTAGAAGAGATGTACCAGTATTTGACGTGTATAAGTGATAACACTATTTGCTCACATGTAATGTACCAGACCCATTGTCGTGACACATGGTATATTAATTTGTTAAAGGTGTGCTCGTGTTTAATGTACCAGACCCGTTGTCATGGCACATGGTATATTAATTTGTTAAACGACGTGTGTATCATATTGTATATTAATTTGTTAAAGGATGTCTCAATTAGGGGTGTAAACGAGTCGAGCTATTAACGAGTTACGCGAGCTTGGGCTCGTTTAGCTCGACTCGAGTTCGATAATATTCGAGCACAAGTCGATCCTGAACAAAAATTATAGCTCGTTTATATTAACGAGCCGAGCTTAAAAAATAAAGTTTTGGCTCGGTTCGTTCGAAAGCTCGTTTAGACTCGAGTCGAACGAGCCGAGCTGAACGAGCCTATCGAGCTTTACGAGTCGAACGAGCTAATCGAGCTTATAATTGCAACAGTTCCTTTGTATCAAAAGAAACATATGGCGTGGCCTATGGGATTCGAACTCCCGACCTAAAGCTTAAAAACGTTAAGCCTTACCAACTAGACACAATGATAGTTGGTGATTGTTTTCCCATTATAATTTATTAATACTTGTAGTCATGTACTCAATTCAATATCAAACTCTGGTCATGAATTGAAAAAGGCGACTTCTCGTCACTCGGTTCACAATGGTTGCACTATTAGATAGTCATAGATCCTTAGCATATCTCGACATACTTTATAATGTACTAGCTAAATGTCACATTTTGTTATGTATATTTAGCAATAAGTTCTAGCTTTAATCATACTTATATTATCTAACATAATAACGATAAATATTTGCTTGAGCGAGCAACTCAAACTCTATAATAATATTGTCTAACTTCCATTTGTCGTCGAAATGAATCACGTAAAATCATACATTTATATTCTTTTTTATTGATAAAGCGTTGTTTTCTTCTTTTCTTTCGAAGACATATATATGATCTTTAAGTTGTGTTGCACCCGAAACAAGAACTCACAACCTCTTATTTGGAAATATAGTTAAATACCACTAAAGTATTAGAACAATAAAGCAATTTTTAGAACATCTATTGACAATCGAATCCTACATGTGTCGTCGACAAGATCATGAGTGAATAGAAAATGAGAGTCTCCTGATAAGGAAGACACTGACTTTTTTTTTTCTTCTTCTTCTAAACGAGGGTCTCCCGATAAGGAAGGCAATCACTTGCTTTAAAGACTTTAACCCAGGCTTAATATGTCGTCATATAAAAACGCTATTGACCACTACCGAAGGTGCTGTCAGTTGCTTTAAAGACTTTAACCCAGGCTTAATATGTCGTCATATAAAAATGCTATTGACCTCTACCGAAGGTGTTGTCGGTGGTAACCGTAAGTGAATCATTCTTTCATATAATCAGTAATTCAGTATGTCGCCTCATGATTAGGTCGACCAGATCATGAGTGAATATAAAAACGCTATTGACCTCTAGCAGATTATACAAACGCTATTGGCCTCTACCAAAGATGCTTTCGGTGGTACCCCAACTTTGTACACAGTGTTCATCGATTCGTCTTCTTTCATTTTCTACGAATTTTCATCATCCATCCAACTTCTTACACGTTTAGGTATAGAACAACATCATAGCTATATGAATATAATCCGTAAAAAATGAGAGATTTCATATCACTATTTTTGTAGATCGCTATTTTGATCATCAATCCAACATCTATGTTTTTACGATTCATATCACTAATCCAACATTAGATAGCTATATGAATATAATCCGTAACAAATGAGAGATTTCATATCACTACTTTTGTAGGTGATGTCAGTTGCTTTAAAGACTTTAACCCAGGCTTAATATGTCGTGATATAAAAATGCTATTGACCTCTACCGAAGGTGCTGTCGGTGGAACCCTAAGTTAATCATTCTTTCATATAATCAGTAATTCAGTATGTCGCCTCATGATTGGGTCGACCAGATCATGAGTGAATATAAAAACGCTATTGACCTCTAGCAGATTATACAAACGCTATTGGCCTCTACCAAAGATGCTTTCGGTGGTACCCCAACTTCGTACATAGTGTTCATCGATTCGTCTTCTTTCATTTTCTACGAATTTTGATCATCCATCCAACTTCTTACACTTTTAGGTATAGAACAACATCAGATAGCTATATGAATATAATCCGTAAAAAATTAGAGATTTCGTATCACTATTTTTGTAGATCGCTATTTTGATCATCAATCCAACATCTATGTTTTTACGATTCTTTTTCTATTTTTTTATATCTCTAACATTAGAAAAAAAAAAAAAAAAAAAAAAAAAAAAAAAAAAAAAAAAAAAGCTATTATTATTTATTTATTTATTTTTACGATATAACCATGTCTAGTACTCTAGTTAACATATACAATCATATCTATTTAATATATTAAATTTAGGCTAGTTTTGAAAAGATAAACTACTAAACGTTAGGTAAATGAAACGTCAAATATCACGGGTTACGAAACACAAATCACAACTCTCAAAAAGGGATGCATAGATCAGTTTCTTCTCTCTTTTTCTTTTATTTATCCTTTCATTTCCATTAGAAGTTTAAAATATCCAACCCACAAAACTAAAACAACAATTAATCGATGGCTTCAGGTGAGAACGAAAACCCCGAATTAGGCGCAACTGATTCTAGTGATCCTCACGATTCCAACAACAGATCTTCTGGGGATCATGGTGATGAACACCCATTTACTAAAATAAAGAGAGCTTGCAAGTCAAAGGTGTGGATAGATATGATTAAGATTGATAAGGGAAAAAGAGCAAAATGTATTCATTGTAAAGAATGTTTTGTTATGCCTGATTCGGGAACTACAACAACACTACAACGACATATTAATAAGTGTCCTGAGAAGAAGAATGCCGACCGAAAACAATAACTTCTTAACTTTCAACGGGTATCCGATGAGGACCAAGGCACTTCTTCATTTCCTGCTCTTACTACTGGTAAGTATGTTCCTGCTGCTACTAGAGAATCAATTTCTCATTGGGTACTAATGCATGAATACCCTTTTAGTATTATCGAAGAGCATGGTTTAAATTTAGTTTTTAAAAGCATGCAACATGGAGCTGAAAGCATTTCTAGGCAGGCCCTTAAGAATGATTGTATGAGTGTGTATGAGATTGAGAAAAAAAGCTAAAAAACTTACTGGGAGATGTTAAGAGAATAAGTATAACCACAGACTTATGGAAATCTAAAAACCAAAACATTGAATACATGGTTATAACCGGGCATTTTGTTGATGCCAACTGGAACTTACAAAAGAGAGTTTTAAGTTTTGTAGACATTCCTCCCCCTAGACGTGGTATTGAGATTGCAGACACTCTATTGAAATGTCTAAGAGAGTGGGAAATAGAAGAAAAAGTAATGACCATTTCTGTAGACAATGCTTCTGCAAATGATGCAGCAATGAGAATTTTAATTGCTCATTATAAAAGACTTGGAAACATGTTCTGTAATGGTAAATTTTTTCATGTGAGATGTTGTGCACACATTTTAAATCGCATGGTGCAAGACGGGTTATCAGTAATCAAAGATATAGTGTTAAAGGTTCATGATAGTGTAAGCTATATAAACGCTAGCGATGCAAGATTAAAGGTTTTCTCACAAGTAGCACAACAACTCCACTTGCCTGATAGAAAACTTATATTGGATTGTAAGACTAGATGGAACTCTACATACAAAATGTTATCCATTGCTATTACTTTTAAAGAAGCATTTTCTATGTATGAAGTGAGGGACCCATTATATAAACATTGCCCCTCCGTCGATGATTGGGAGAAAATAGAATCCATATGTGAGACCTTAGAAGCTTTTAATGCTTGCACCAACATCATATCAGGAAGTGACTACCCAACCTCTAATTTATATTTTGGAGAGGTGCAATACATCAAACAAGTTTTGGATAGGCAGTTCAATGATGAACGTGAATGGCTGAGAAAAATGGTGGAAAAAATGAAAGATAAGTTTGATAAGTACTGGAATGAAAGCAACTTGTTGATGTGCATTGGTTGCATATTAGATCCAAGATGTAAGTTAACTATGCTAAATTTGTACTTTAAGGATCTATATAGTGCAAATGAAATAGCCGAGAAAAACCTAGAGTTGAAAAATCTTTTAAGAGAGATACATGTTGAATATGCTCGCTTGTTGCATGTAAGACCTGGAAGTTCAACGAGTGAGTCAAATGCATCTAGTCACGGAGGTGAAACCGAGCAGGTAGGTCCAAGTAGAGGGTTTTCCTATTATTATTCTCGCTTGAAACCAACTGATGTTTTTGATTTAGAAAGCTCGGACTTAGATGTGTATTTAGAAGAAGGGATATATATATGTAAAGATAATTCTGCCGTCTCTTTCAATATCTTGGGTTGGTGGAAATCCCATGAAACAAAGTTTCCAGTACTATCGAGAATGGCAGCTCATTCTTAGCTATTCCAATCACAACTGTTGCATCAGAAGCTACATTTAGCGCCGGTGGTCGTGTTGTCGATACTTATCGCGCCTCATTAGATCCAGAAACAGTACAAGCATTGATTTGTGGAGGTGATTGGATTCGTAAACTTCATGGCGTTAAAAAGAAAAACAAGGTATACATTTTAATATTTCCAATTCTTAATTATCATATGATTAGTTATAATGTCACTCACTTATTTGTTGTATCTCATTTGATGTATTTCAGAAAGAAAAGAAACCACAAGAGATATTTTTGGTCGATGTCTCGGATACATGAAACTCAAATGTGGTAAGTCAAGTTATTTATTAGTTTAATAAAAGAGTTTTATATAATGAAGTTTTTTCTTAACATATATTGAATTGTTTTCTGCAGCAGCAGGTATGATGGATTTGTGTAGCAACCTGCAACTTGTATTCTCAGAATCTCAGCTCAGTTTTCAACCCGTGTTATCAGCTCAGTTTTTGTGTTCTATTATGTCGGAGTTTATTTTCGTATCTGCAAGTCTCTAGTTCTATTATGTCGGAATTTATTTTTGTGTCTTCAGTATGTGGCAATAGTCTTGTTTGGAACTTGCCTTCTTATGGATTTGGTCTTTTAGAACTTGCCTTCTTATTAGTCATGTATTGTATTTGTCCAGTTCGTTTGGTCTTTTAATAACTACTGTAGTATAATGGAACTTGCCTTCTTAATTATTAGTCATGTTTGATCTTTAATATGTGCATCATAATGTATGTCATATATAGTCTTTTTTGTATCTCATAAAAATTATTTTTAACTAATAAACGAGCTTATTCGAGCTCGTACACGAGCTAATAAGCGAGCTAATCGATCTCGAGCTCATAAACGAGCAATTCGAGTTTCAAATTGTAACAAGAAAAAAAGGACCAAAACTTATAAACGAGCTTCGAGCTCGAGTTCGAACAAAAAAAATATACTCGAGCTCGAGCTCGAGCCTAGTCAAGAAATATTATACGAGCTCGAGCCGAGCTCGAAACATATAAAAAAATTCGAACAAAGCTCGATTAGCATAAAACTCGACTCGACTCGGATCATTTACACCCCTAGTCTCAATTAATGTTTGACCTAAAAATAAGGCCTCATCAATATGTTTCAATTAAATAATGTTTTAATAAATGTTTGACCAAAATACCCTTAAAAAGTGAATTATTTACAAAATGCCACTCCATCAAATTAGCCAATAAATAATACCAATTAATATATCCAACGGTGTAGATTAGGGTCTTACTTTTACAACTTTATGTTTGATTTCACATTAACCCTACCATATATATATATATATATATATATATATATATATATATATATATATATATATATATATATATATATATATATATAGGGGGGACTTTATTTTCAGAACCCTGTTAAGTGCGGGAACTGCGAGAACTCCAATTTTGCATTAGAAAACATGCATGTTCATATAAAATATATATGTTTTCTTACATACACCTTAATACAAATACTTGTGTAACATACATGTTCATATAAAACCATTTTGCATTGATATGTTGCACTTAACATGGTTTTATATGAACATGTATGTTACGCATGTATGTGTATTAAGGTGTATGTAAGAAAACATATATGTTTTACATGAACATGCATGTTTTCTAATGCAAAATTGGAGTTCTCGCAGTTCCCGCACTTAACAGAGTTCTGAAAATAAAGATACACTATATATATATATATATATATATATATATATATATATATATATATATATATATATATATATATATATATATATATATATATATATATATATATATATTCGAATAAAAACACATAGTTTAAGAAAATTATAGCCATTATTTTTTTTCATCTTAATTTTGCAGAGTCGGATCAATTAATTAAAGATTTTTTAAACATTTTTAATAGTAAAACATTTTGGCGTGGTACTTTTTGATTTTTATTGTTCGTTTGACAAAAGAGCGGAGAACTTTGCTATTTTTTAAAAAACTTATTTCCAATGCTTTTTTAATAAGCAGTGAGTTGTGGCTACTGCTCACAGCTAACAGCTCATTGCTCACAGCTTGTTGCTACTGCTCGCTGCTACTTTAACCAAACACACCCAATATGATAGACTCGACTAAAATTTCTATCTATTTTTGGTACAGAAGAATAATCCGATACAATGCAAAAAAAACATGAACAATTATTTTTGGATGAGGTACCATTTACTCCCTCGGTCTCAAATTAATAGCCTACGTTTTCATTTCGAGATGTCACAATTTAATATATATATATATATATATATATATATATATATATATATATATATATATATATATATATATATATATATATATATAGGGAAGGGATCGGGTGCATTTTTCCTTTTTAGTGCGGATGGTACGGATGAATGTGGACCACACGATCATCCGTCCATCTCAGATTCTGATAAAAAAAAACGCGGTGGCAATATCGTAAATATCCCGTCTTTTTTCAAAAACATTACTATCGTACTAGCTTTTTTTCTGAAAAAAATTCAAAAAAATCTGATAAAATTAAAAAAATAAAGATGACAACAAATAATTAAGAATCGCTGAAAAAATTTCAAAAAAAAATCGTTTTCATCGTTAAAGGTATTGTGATATTAGCGTATGATTTTGACTTTTTTACAAAAGTCAAGATCTGAGTCAAGATCAGATCTTGACTTTTGTAAAAAAGTCAAAATCAGATTCTGAAACTTTTTTTTTTAATAAAAATTTTAATATCACAATAACTTTTTTAATATTATAAAAACTTTTTCTTAATAAAAATTGTTAATATCGCCGTAACTATCATGCTTTCTTAATATCACTCTAATATTCATACATTCTTTTTCAGTTTTTTTAATATCACCGTAAGTTTTTTTAATATCGTAATAAAAAAAACAATTATATTAAGCTTTTCACTAATATCACGGTTCATTTTTACATGTAAAAAAGTTTAATATAACGTTGGTTTTACAATATCACCGTAGCTATCATGGGTTTTTAATATCACGGCTCATAATATTGTTAATATCACGGTAGAACTCATAATATGGTTAATATCACGGTAGTACTCATAATCAAAAAAACAAAAAGTTCTTAGAAAAATCTGAAAAATAAAAAAATGAAAGAAGATAACAATATTAAGGATCGCTCAAAAGGAAAAAAATTAAAAAAAAATCGTTTGAATGGTGATTTGGTACTGTGATAGTTGCGTAGATCTTGACTTTTTTTACAAAAAGTCAAAATCAGATCTGGATTGGACGGCCTAGATCTATCCGCACGTCCGCACTAAAACAAAACATCCGCACGTGATCCTCACTCTATATATATATATATATATATATATATATATATATATATATATATATATATATATATATATATATATATATATATATATATATATGTAACACCCCCAATTCATGATGCAGCGGAATTCAACTTGGGTGTTACTCGACGGCACAACAGTCATAATAATAGAAAACGATCTCTAACCGAGTCGTAATAAAAAGAGTTGTCATTCATATTATTCAAATATATCAGAGTTTACATAGTAAGGTCCCAAAAGGTTCCATGTTTCAAAATACATCAATATAAAGTCTTTGATGTTTTTATCGAAGGACATAATAGTTTATAGCCTTCTTCCTTCGGTACGTGCCCTTCCGCTCCATTCTTGATTATCATGGACCTGAAATACATGCTTAAGAGGTCAACACAAAGGTTGAGTGATATTCATAGAGTTTGTTTAACGGTTGAACACAATATGTTGGTAGTAATGAGTTAATTAGACTCATACTCATGTTAGAAAACAAAACAGTTATTATTATATACTAAGCTCATGCAACCAATACGTTAACAGGTACCAATATCAATCGGCGGTTTTGTTGCCCCGGTAAGTACTTTGCCGTCATACTTAATGTTCAAATATAGTGCATTCGTCTGAACTAATCTGCTCAAACAAATGAGATTCGTCAATCCCAATAGGCCTATTCACAATACTCGCGCTCACTAATTCTAGTGATTAAATGGTTCATGATAGGGGCCTAGGATTGGCAAGGTAGGTACTTAGTAATAATAAAACAATCAGGCAGCATACAGTTTCAAAGCATTGTGTTCGGTTTAAAAGTAGCATGTATTCCCCCCAAGGGTTTGTAAAACATTGAAGTAATGTAAAGTGGGGCTATGAACTCACCTTAAGTAGGATAGCAAGTAATGAAGGTGATGATTGGATCGTGTAGGTTTCTACGAGCAACCTATAATAGAATGTTGCGGCTTAGGATTTGTGTAAAGAATATAACGGAGTGCCTATATATATATCTTGCATTTTAGTCCATGATGTGGTATGATGTATATTGTAAGTCTTTGAAAGAAAGATTCATGAAACATGTATGTTTTGGTATATCGTTTACTACCGTTCGGGCCGACATAATTCAGAAGTCATGTTAGTAAGCGTTCGAGAAGCCAGGACACTTTAACTCGTAAATCCACAACTCATCTCGACGGCTTATATAATGAACTCCTCACATGAGGCTCCCTACTATTGTAGTAGTTGATAAAATATATAGATATAAGTTTTGATCCGAAAAGTTACATGTCCGATATTTGGATAAACTTAGGAAAGTTTATTAGTACATGAAGATTGTTATTAGGGGTAGTTTCATAAGTCTTGTATGACCATTTTCTCTTGGTAATATCTCATGGTTCCCTTTTAAGTGAAGTAGATCCAAATTGCTTGTTCAAGTTATCGGCTAATTCATTGTTTCATGTTTACGCCTATGTAAGTTTACTTGGTCATTTCGTCATGGCCTAGCCATGACCTTTGATCCTTGTTCCAAGGTCATGAGACACAACCTTGGCTCTAGCCATGGTGGTGGTCTTGATTATAGGTCATAAGACCTCTTGTTCCTTTTAAAGTATAACCATAATCTAGTGACTTTCGCCTAAAAATGGGCTGTTTAGAATTTGAAGAATTTTATCACTCGGAAAGCGTTTTTAGGGCTCGAGCTTCTTTATTCCTGAACGAAAACGGCGTTCCGGACAACTTTCGTGTTTTAACTTTTTGATGAATCGGAACAGAAGGGTGACTTTCAAAAACTCAGAATGCAAAACAGTAAGGTTTTGGCAGTTTTGCCGGAAATCTTTGGTAACTTCAAATCGCCATAACTTTTGACTCGTTTACTCTTTTTAGGTGGTTCAAATTGCTATAGTTTCCTTGTTAAGTCCTATAATGTAATATGTAATAATCCAATATCATAATTTTTCCATTTTGATCAGGTCTTACCAAGAAAGTCACTAGTTTGCTTGTTTTAGTAACTTATCTTAACAATCAATTACAACAACATGTTTTAGTCATTTTTATACACCATGGACATTCATACAAGACATAATATAGCAAGAATAACATGTAAATGATATGAACATGATAAATTAACAAGAAGCATGTTAGGTTTAGGCTTACAACTTTTGGCTTTCTAATAAAGAAAGGAAGTAACAAGTAAGGAAATGGACTTTGATAGACTTGCTTCAACCCTTTTCACTTCATGCACCCTTTCTACCCTTGGTATTCTTGAAAGATGGATGATGAAGGTTGAGGTGAATTGAGTGGATTTAAACTCAAGAGAAATCACCAAGTATATTAGGGTTTGGAAGTGTTTTGGTAACCTAAGATCACCCTAGGGTTTCTATCTTGAACTAGCTCTTGAACCTTGCTTGAATTTGGAAGAAATAAAGCTATGGAGAGAGTGTTGTGGTGTGAGGTATGGACGGCAACAACAAGGGGTGGGGGGCATTTATAGTCTCATGAGGAGGTTACAAAATGAGACTAGTCAAAGCTTTCCTAACAAGCTTCAACACATGTATCTCATCCAAGGCAACTTAGCACAAGATCAAGCCACATGAGGGTGTGACCCCCCCCCCTAATGGCGGTTCACAAGAGCTAGGGGGTGAGTTGGCTTGGCTTGGATATTATCCTAAGATATTTGCTAGTTTTGACTCCGGGAAATGCCAACCGTAAATGATTAGGCCTCAAAACGTAAAACCGGGTGTCGTAAAATTATGAAACTTGAAAGTATTGTTAAACATGTCCATATGTCCCATAATAAAATATAAAATGGGTGGTAGGTTCCATTTGGGTGGTAAAACCCTGCTAAAACTGAAAACACGGGTCTAAAACGCGTAATACGTAAAATGTACGAATATTGCGTAAAATTGAGAAAAGTAAAATGTTACTTTTCTAATATGATATAAATGATTTAAAATGACTTATAATGTCTAGACTGGGCTCAGTCTAGTGTCGGTTGGTATTAAATGTCTTTTAGACATCAAACCGTAAGCCTAAAAATCACGAAATGACTTATAACATCAAGGGATGATTTTTGGTCAATGGAGGAGGGAAAAATATGTTGACTTATTCTAATAAGTTGAAAACTCACATCATCTTAGAAACACGGTGCAGGTATAGGCTAGGGTTACGGCTGAGTAAAAACGCTTAAAACTGAAAATTCCAGTTTTTCACGGCCGAGGTTTATTCTGGTCATATTTTTCTCAGTCATGATTTATTCTCAAATAAATCATGAGTGTGTCAAACATTTTTCTGATGTGGGGTCACCTGACGGGGTCAAATT
This sequence comes from Artemisia argyi, assembly GCA_030686995.1. Classification (NCBI taxonomy): domain Eukaryota; kingdom Viridiplantae; phylum Streptophyta; class Magnoliopsida; order Asterales; family Asteraceae; genus Artemisia; species Artemisia argyi. The sequence goes on along the minus strand of JARVZY010003777.1, from coordinate 6,819 downwards.
TTGTTGTGCGTGGAATTTCTGAATGACGTTTTACCCTAAAACGTGTATTTCCTTAATAACTTTCACGAAAATGATCTGACGAATGTCAAACATTTATTTTGCCATGGAAATGATTTATCACTCGAGAATATGAAATAAAAATCAACTTTCGGGAAAATTTCGGAAAGAAATGAATAGTAAAAATGAATAGTAAAATTTTCCGGGAATAGTAATTAACCTGAAATTGCGAATTGTTACAGTCTCCACCCCATATGAGAGCTCCGTCCCGGAGATCAATTTGCGTTGGGAGTAGAAGCTTCGTTGGTAAAAAGATGTGGGTATTTCTTACGTATCTGGTCCTCTCGTTCCCATGTGTATTCAGGACCACGTCGTGAGTTCCAACGAATTTTGACAATTGGAATACGGCTTTGCTTGAGTTGTTTGACCTCTCGGTCCATGATTTCTACGGGTTTCTCAATAAATTGAAGATCGTCATTGAGTTGAATTTTATCGAGTGGAATCACGAGTGATTCATCCGACAAGCATTTCTTTAGGTTGGATACATGGAAAGTGGGGTGTACACTACTGAGTTCTGATGGAAGCTCAAGTCTGTACGCCACAGGGCCAACCCTGGCTAGGATTTTGAATGGTCCGATGTATCTTGGGTTTAGTTTTCCTCGTTTACCGAATCGTATCAAACCTTTCCAAGGTGATACTTTTAGCATAACCCTATCTCCGACTTGGAATTCTAGGGGTCTGCGTCGTGTGTCGGCATAACTTTTATGTCGATCTCTTGCGGCTTGCAGTCGACTTCTGATTTGTACAATCTTATCTGTTGTTTCTCGAATGAGTTCTGGTCCAGTGAGTTGAACTTCTCCCACTTCAGCCCAACAAGCAGGTGAACGACACTTTCGACCATAAAGTGCTTCAAATGGAGCTGCTTAAATACTTGCATGATAGCTGTTGTTGTAGGAAAATTTGACTAATGGTAGATGAGTATCCCATCCTTTTCCAAAATCTATTATACAAGCTCGAAGCATGTCTTCAAGTGTTTGGATGGTTCGTTCACTCTGACCATCGGTCTGAGGATGATACGCTGTACTCATGTCTAGATTTGTTCCAAAGGCGTCTTGGAGTGACTGCCAGAAATTGGAAGTAAATCTACCATCTCTGTCGGATATGATGGATATTGGTGCACCATGTCTTGAGACTATTTCTTTGACGTATAGTCGGGTTAGTTGTTCCATTTTGTAAGTCTCTTTGATTGGTATAAAGTGTGCGGATTTTGTGAGACGATCAACTATGACCCAGATGGAGTCATAACCGCTTGATGTCTTTGGAAGCTTGGTAATGAAGTCCATAGTAATTCTTTCCCATTTCCAAGTAGGAATCTCTGGTTGTTGCAATGGACCGGATGGTTTTTGATGTTCGGCTTTTACTTTGGAGCAGGTAAGACATTTGCTAACGTATGTTGCAATGTCGGCTTTCATGTTCGGCCACCAATAGAGTAACTTAAGATCATGATACATCTTATCAGATCCTGGATGTATGGAGTATTTAGACTTGTGTGATTCATGCATGATCAAGTCTCGTAGGTCACCATAAACTGGTAACCAACTTCGACCTTGGAAGCATAGAGTTCCATCTGAACGGGTTTCGAATTTCTTTTGTATCATGCCATCCAACTTTTCCTTTTGGATGTCTTCTTGTTTCACCGCCTCAGTTTGAGCGTGAAGGATTTGAGTAGGAAAGTTTGAATTTATGGTTAAAACTAAGGCTCGGACTCGTAGTGGTTTAACCCGTTCCTTTCGGCTCAGGGCGTCGGCTACTACGTTTGCCTTTCCTGGGTGGTAACGAATGTCGCAGTCATAATCACTTAGTAATTCCAACCAACGACATTGTCTCATGTTTAGTTCTTTTTGGTTCAAAATGTGTTGTAGACTTTTATGATCGGTGTACACAGTACATCTAGTACCGTATAGATAGTGTCTCCAGATTTTTAGTGCAAAGACCACAGCTCCTAACTCTAAGTCATGAGTGGTGTAATTTTCCTCATGAACCTTGAGTTGTCTTGATGCATAAGCCATGACCTTATCGCGTTGCATCAACACGGCACCTAACCCTTGGTGCGATGCATCACAATAGACTACAAAATCTTCGATTCCATCTGGCAATGCTAGGATAGGAGCACTACAAAGTTTCTGTTTGAGGGTTTGGAAAGCTTTTTCTTCGTCTTCATTCCACACGTATTTCTTGTCTTTCTGAGTTAGCTTAGTCAAAGACTTTGCTATTGAGGAAAATCCTTCAATAAACCTTTGGTAATACCCGGCTAAACCCAGAAATTGACGAATTTCTGTAGGTGTGGTAGGTGTTGGCCAATTTTTGATAGCTTCAATTTTAGCGGGATCGACATGTAAACCGGTCTTGTCAATCACATGCCCAAGGAATTGTACGGATTGAATCCAAAATTCGCATTTGAAAAACTTTGCGTACAGTTTCTCTTCCTTGAGTAGTCCTAAAATTGTTCTCAGGTGTTCTTTGTGTTCCTCTTCATTTTTGGAATATATGAGAATGTCGTATATGAATACGATCACGAATTTGTCCAAATATGGTTTACACACCCGATTCATGAGATCCATGAATACTGCCGGTGCATTTGTTAACCCAAATGGCATCACTTGGAATTCATGGTGACCATATCGTGTCCTAAAGGCTGTTTTTGGAATGTCTTCATCACGAACTCTAACTTGGTGGTAACCTGATCGTAGGTCAATTTTTGAGTAATAGGTTGAACCTTGCAATTGATCGAATAAGTCATCAATTCTTGGTAGTGGGTATCGGTTCTTTATGGTTAATTTGTTTAGCTCACGATAGTCAATACACATTCGTAATGATCCATCTTTCTTTTTCACGAACAAAACTGGAGCTCCCCAAGGTGAGGAACTGGGTCGAATAAATCCCTTGTCCGAAAGTTCTTGTAATTGATTTGATAGCTCTTGCATCTCTGAAGGTGCTAGCCGGTATGGTGTGCGGGCAACTGGCGCCGCTCCTGGTATTAAATCAATTCTGAACTCTATTTGACGATTTGGTGGTAGTCCAGGTAAATCTTCCGGAAAGACTTCAGGAAACTCACGGGCAATAGGAACATCTTCGAGACGTTTTTCATCGGATTTCTTTTCGGTTACGTGGGCTAGGAAAGCATAACATCCTTTCTCAATGTACTTCATGGTTTTGATGCATGAGATGATGTTTATTCGAGTTCCACTTTGATCACCACGAATGATCAAAGTTTCATTGTCACATGGAATGTGCACAACTCTTTCACCACAAATGATGTTAGCTTGATGTTTAGACAACCAATCCATGCCAATAACAACATCAAAACTTCCGAGTTCGATTGGCATAAGATTGATGTTAAAGGGGTGGTCTAAGAGATTAAGGGTACAATTTGGGATTACGGTATTGGTATTTACTAAGTCACCGGTAGCTAGTTCAATACTATAACTAGTGGTTAAAGTAATTGATGGAATATCAAGTAAAGGCGCAATTCTAGTAGATATAAAGCTCATATCAGCACCAGAATCGAATAAGACTTTAACAGGAATGTTATTGAGTAAGAACGTACCGGTAACCACGTTCGGGTCTTAGTGTGGTTCTCCATTTCCCATGACATAGGCTCTACCGCGAGCACCTCCGCCTTGTGGTCCTTGGTTTCGAGGACAATTGTTCTTGAAGTGTCCCCTTTCACCACACCCAAAACATGTAACTATGGGCTGTGTGTTAGCCCCAGTAGCTATACCCTTGCCCCTACAATCCTTGGCAAGATGTCCGGGCTTCTGGCACTTGTTGCATTTGGCCGGGCAAGGACCTTCATGATGGTAGTTGCACTTGGTACATTGTGGTAGATTACCAACGTACTTACCACCAGCTGGTGCAGCAACATAAGCTGTCGCGGCTTCTTGTCTCTTGTTCTGTTGATTGTGATGGTTGTTGTTTCGGGTTTGGTTGTTGTTGTTGTTGTTGTTGTTGTTGTTGTTGTTACTCCCACGGTTACTATCCCATGGTCGCTTGTTGTTGTTGTTCTTGTTGTTGTTGTTACGGTAGTTGGAATTGTTGGGATTATTGGTATTGCTGGCGTTGTTGGTGTTGTTGGTATTGTTGGGGTTGTTTTGCTTTCGGGTTTCCGTCATACGTACCACTTGATCCATGAGGCTGCGGGACATCCGCATAGCTTCATCAAGTTCCTTGGGATTTGCCGAAGTCACATTCCCCTGTATGCTTGATGGAAGTCCCCAGATATACCTTTCCAACAATTTTTCCTTTGTGGAAACCATTGTTGGACAAAGTATCCTCAATTCCTGGAATCGACGGTTGTAGGTTATGATATCATTACCCCTAACCGTATGATCCCAGAATTCAACCTCCAACTTTTGCATTTCGCTGCGAGGGCAGTATTCCTTGATCATCATCTTCTTCAGGTTATCCCACGAAATCTTATAGGCATTCTCAATGCCCATGGGTTGAGCAATTGAGTTCCACCAGGATAAAGCCTCATTCAACAGAGTACTCGTGGCATACTGAACTTTGTCACCCTCGGTACATTTACTGACCAAGAACACTGACTCCGCCTTTTCAAACCAACGAGTCAAACCCACAGCTCCTTCAGTACCCTTGAATTTGATGGGTTCACATTTCAAGTAGGAAATGAACGAGCAACCCTTTGGTACTGTAGTAACATTGGTCACCGGAGGGGTAGTTGAGTTCGGTCCTCCAAGGTTAAGACTGGCAATTCTTGCAGCTTCCGCAGCTATAGCAGCTTCCGCAGCAGTGGCGGCTTCGGCGGCTGCTGTAGCATCAGCAGCTGCAGCAGCATCAGCGGCTGCTGCAGCATCAGTAGCACCAGCAGCTGTGGCGGCTTTGGCAGCTGCTGCAGCTATGGCTGCTCGTTCCGTGACAAGTGCTGCATTGACACTGTCCTTTACCAGTTTGCGGATGGCAGCTTACGTCATCGTTGGTGGTGTCTTTTTCTTTGGCGCCATGATTCTATTGTTCAAAAGATACGTTGTAATTAGAGAGTTGTGAGATGAGCACAATTTGATAAGGATGATAGGATAATAATGTTGAAACTTAAAAACATAACACATGATAGTATATAAAACAAGAGTTTTATTAATATAACGTTGATTACAAAATCGAACTTATTACAAGTTCATTCAAAACTTACTAACTGATACTTTCAGTTAGTAATTACAACGTTGTAATAAAGATAACTAGTACTATAACACTAGTCTAACGTCGGTTGGGAGGTTGTCGTAGTCCGGACGGATTATTAATTCCGTGTGTTGCTAACACATCTACACTTTCGTTTGGACGGTATTCTTTGACATCCTTTTGGTATAGCCTTTGTTGTATGGAACTCATTTGAGTTTGCATTCCACACAAATCATTCTTAAGTTGATACCTATCAAAGTTTGCAACATCTAACCGGATTTCTGCGGTATTTAGGCGGTGAAGTAGTTTATGAATTTGTACCGCATCCTGTTCTTAGGCCCTCTCAACCAAAGTGAGTCTATCCTTGACGTTATCCAAGCCAGTCAAAGGATTTAAGACTACTTCCCCAACATGAGTCGAGTCACTCTTCACGTAGCTCATGTCAAGCTTAAACTAATATAGGTCGTCTCGAGCATTCATGGCATCCATTCTGGCAGAATTTACCTTGGATATATAGTCGTGCATTTGACTTGCCATACTTTGAACTTTGAGTTGGGTTAGGTTGAGAGCTTGTTTCAAAGAGTAGATTTCATATTGAGCTGAGTTCACGAACATATGTGTAGATGTAGATGTTCCGCCGGTTTGGTGAGTAGAATTCGAAACTTGAGCTGGAGTGGTACGGTTAGATTCGGATGAAATTGGTGAAACAGGAGGTGGAGATGTTAATGGTGATAGATGTGGCACCAATATTTGTTCCTCCGCTTCCTCATCGATGCCTTCGATGTCAACATCCATTTCAGGATCCTCTTCGTAATCATCGATGTTTATGTCCATATCCATTTCAGGATCTTCGTCCGAATCTATATCTAGATCCTCGTAAGGTTCTTCCTCGTCGTCATAGTCAATTGCCTCAAAGTAAGGATCATTAGGTCCAGGAAGAATTGGTAAATACTCAGGCATAGCAGGAAGATGATCGGGAGATGGAGGTGCGGACATGATGTCTACAATTAGTATTTCGATGTCAAAATAAACCAAATGCTTATGGAAAATGTTCAAACTATGGCAATGTGCATATAACAATATACAAATATGTTCATGTAGCATAACATGTGTAATAAGTCCATAATCTTCTGGAGGATGGAAGGCACGAAGAGCGGAAGGCTATAAAAATGTTTTTGCTTGTTATTGTAGTTATAGTTTAGGTCTCACTTAGACCCGTTTCTCTATAACCATGGCTCTGGTACCAATCTGTAACACCCCCAATTCATGATGCAGCGGAATTCAACTTGGGTGTTACTCGACGGCACAACAGTCATAATAATAGAAAACGATCTCTAACCGAGTCGTAATAAAAAGAGTTGTCATTCATATTATTCAAATATATTAGAGTTTACATAGTAAGGTCCCAAAAGGTTCCATGTTTCAAAATACATCAATATAAAGTCTTTGATGTTTTTATCGAAGGACATAATAGTTTATAGCCTTCTTCCTTCGGTACGTGCCCTTCCGCTCCATTCTTGATTATCATGGACCTGAAATACATGCTTAAGAGGTCAACACAAAGGTTGAGTGATATTCATAGAGTTTGTTTAACGGTTGAACACAATATGTTGGTAGTAATGAGTTAAT
>JARVZY010000444.1:0-18845 GCA_030686995.1 Artemisia argyi | reverse complement strand
CGGCTAAAGGGATTTTATCATAAAGGATCTTATCTTAAAACCTGATCGAGACTTTTTTATGAGTAATTTAAAAGGACAGTTATGACGATTTCGAATGTTTTTAAACAAGGTCTTGGCCGCCCATGATGTCATTTCATAAATATTTGAATATTCATACCTCATCAAATTTGTAGTGTGTTATTATCCACTTGACTTTATTATAACAATATTTTAAAGACATTTAATTGAGTTAAATAATAGATTTTAGAATGTTTTAGCCAGTAGTATTCAAATATAAAATTTAGCGTCAACTTATGAATATATTAAAAAGGTTGTCGATAAGAGCATCTACTAACAGAACAGAAGAAGTTCAATACTTTATTAAAATAATAAAAACCTATTTCATGTTTATTTGGCATCAAAAAGTTTTGATATTTTGACATTTTAACAATTTAATGCATTTGAGATATATGCAACGTTTAAAAATTTGTGCGTAGTGAAAATAGATTTATACAACTATAACATTTAAGAATCAATGACATGAATCGACGTTTATAAAGTGTACTATAGTGAGTGGATGCTCTAACAAGTTGAAAATACTAAAAGAAATAATTGTAAGATTGAAAGTGATGGAAAAGTTGACATAGAGACCAAGAGTTGACATGGAAATTAATTAGAATCAATATATAATAGGTTCGACCATTTCCACCTTATTCGTATTCATCGCCATTTTAGTTATTGTGTATATATACGCATACCTTCATTCTTCTTGATCCTAACTTTCTCTCGGCAATTCACAATGGCTCTTGCGATTCACGTCGTTGTTAAACTGCTTTTCTTGGTCTCATTGGCGTATTCTAACGTTGCATATGGTATAGGTATGTTTAAAAGTCGTTACATGAGACATCGTTGAGCGAGACAAACCTAATAAAGTAACAGTTTTATTTTCTGTTAATTTTGTAAATGTTTTCTTCGAGTTTTGCGATATTATACCTTGTTAAAAATGTAGGCTAATAATGTTGAAACAGAAAAGGCACGTAATTACAATATTCCAAGTTCTTAAGTATTGGCTGTATCTTATTCTATAATTATCTAGCATCGTAAAATTGATTTTTATTTATTTACGAAACAGTTCCACTTCAGAATCCAAGTTTCGAATCTCCACCAACCAATATAAGAACAAACGCAAGCTCTCAATTCGTGCTCCTCAATACTTTATCCAATGTTCTTCCCGGTTGGTCATTCCAAGGCACAGTTTGGTATGTGACCGGCGGTAATAGTGTTTCCCTCCCTGGAAATGGACATGGTTTGCAATTAGGTCTAAATGGTATGATCAGCCAAACATTTACACACGATTTTATAAGCGACGATTATGTTCTCACCTTTACACTTGCTCCTAGTAGTCTAAGTTGCGCGAATAGTGCCACTGCCATAAGAATTTCGGGTCCTAGTCTATCAAAAGTTTTCACCTATAAGGGATCACTTGGGAAAGAAACGTGGCAAACTTATGCTTATGCTTTATGGAGAGACGAAGTTCCAACAAGCAGTATCACTCTACAAATTGAAAGTGTAGCAGCTAGCAGTAGTAGTAATTCAGCTTGTTGGCCTATTATCGATGATCTTCTACTTACTGGGATTAATTATCCAAGGATATACACAGGTATCTTGTTTCAATTTAATATTGTTTCTTAGTATCCAGATTTGGTTTGAGGTTTTACACTTAAAAGAATTAACATCCTTACTTTTAGTCAAGCGATAGAGTACACTATTTAACAAAAAAAGTATGCTTATTTTACTGGCGGACGCGGGTTAAACGTTATGAGGTGCATTTCATAAAACTAGAGGAGACTTTAACTCAAAAACTTGTGGTAAGATGCATATTGTTGACAAACGTTTACACTACGCATGATAAATCTATGTGGTTTGCATCCGCCCAGCCTCGAGGAATCCCCTCAGTCCACCCATATGTTATGATTATTATTGAGTAATATCTTGTTAACGAAAAACTCACACAGTCACACACCCACGTACTCTTCACGAATAGCCGCCGAATAGGACTTGGCCCTACTCATAGACCGCTATATAATGCAGCATATTTTGACAGGTAATAATGGCTTTTTGAATGGTGGATTCGAAGTCGGGCCAAGCTTTCTTGACAGCTCCTCTCAAGGTATCTTATTAGAGGCTGAGCCGAACGTTGACCCTTTGAGTCCAGTCCAATCAGCACTACAAACATGGGCAGTGTTAGGTACGGTAAAGTATATTGACTCTGGACATTATGCGACACCAAAAGGACTTAGAGCAGTCGAGTTGATTTCTGGTAATCCATCGGGCGTTGAATATTATGCGATGTTTACTCAACGAGGACAAATTACTCTAGATTTTATCATAGGTGATGCTGGTGACTCGTGTGTGGGAGATTTTACGGTAGTTGTACAAGTTGGAACACAAAGATGGAACTTTGCGATGAGAAGTAATGGTCTTGGATCGAGCAAGGAATATTCATTGACATTCTATGCGTCATACAGCCCCACTGATGTGGTTCCTATTAGTTTTGCTAGCTATAACGAGACCCGAACCAGTGACAATGTGTTATGTGGACCTGTAATCGATGGCCTGTTCGCTCAACATTCTTATACTGGTTCACGTTATGGTGGTTCACATTCGATAAGACTACATAGTGGATTGGTGATCTTTTGCTTTGTTTTGGCTTTGACATTTTTATTTTTCGCATAGGTTTGGTTATCACAATATCATTTTCCATTGCATTTGTGTATCTTTGTATTGAAAATTTCGTATTGAAGCTTTCTTGAACTTTGTAAATAAGGTGTACATAATGTAAACTTGGAACAAGAGTGATTGGAACTCAATTATGCACAACATTTTTATTATATCCAAATGATCTTTATTATCTATCTGTAACTTATAGATTCAGTTAACCACTTAGGGGTGGCATAGCGGTAAAGAGCTTGAGTAACTATTGAGAGTTATCAAGTTCAATTTCTGCTAGATAAAAACAGCTCTAAGTGGATACGCCAACCTTCCTTAAAAAGGGAGGGGTTTACCTGACTGTCTGTGTGATGGTAGAGTTAAATCCCATGTATTAGCCGGCCAAAAAGACATTACGAAAAAAAAAAAAAAAAAAAAACCTTGTATATTCAGTTTGGAAACTTTCAAAATACAAAATTATTGACTTAATTAGCCGGTTCAACTGGAGACCGGCTTGGCGTGTAGATCATGTTTCAAGAAAACAATAAAAAAAACCACTTTAATAAGTGATTTAACTGGTTGAACCAAAAACCGATAGAACAGTCGATAAATTAAATTCGATAAATTAAATTAACCATTTTTGGAAACTTGAACTACTGACAGATTTTTTTTTGGGTGAATCGGACACAGAATTGCAAACATGTTTGTCGTCATTGGCAATTTCAAAAGTTATATGTACGACTTTTTGTATCATGTTTGTTGTCAATATATTCAATTTCACGTGTTCATATTAATCAAAGTCAACTGAGCAATCCAATACGTTATACCACTTGGCCCTTAAGTCTTTGACTTTATGCAATAAAACAGTCTATCAAAACTTATGAAACGATAATGTGAATTAAACATTCTATCAAAACTTAAGTTTTTGACTTTACCCAACTAAATGATTATAAGTTCAGCTCTCGCAAAAGAGATGTGTGATAGATTTGTGTTATACATACAGGGACGGAACTAGGGGTTCCCGCGGATACCCGGGAACCCCATAGATTTTTTCGGTATAGTGCTAATTTTTGAAAAAAACATCGATTTTTTTGAATATATCTTAAATGCACCTGGTCCATCTGTGATATGCTCATTTATTTATCGTTTAATGAATTCTTCGGTTTCAATTTTTGGTGTAACTGGTCATATTCGGTCTTGATTCGTCCCTGTATTTATACGGTGGAAGGATCCGATAAGTAAATTTTAAGCAATACGGAGTATCTTCTGCAACTCAACTTGTTTTTGTTATGAGATTATAATGATTTCACACGTCACTTTCTAAATATATTGACGGACAACCACAAGTTAAATGAACCAAGTTGACTTTAGAGTTGACTTGATCGATATAAATGTAACATGGATTCGATCATCTATATATTCATGGTGAACCATCTGTCATTTTTGAAAATCTACTCGCTTGTATTCTTAGAAAAATTCAACTCTATCTCATCAATGACTCTAAGGATTCTTGTCATCACATTGTTCTTCTTGGCCGTGCTCGTGTCTTCTAAAGGTACATTATATTCCACTCGGCTACTCCTTATTTCCTTCAATGTTACGAGTTGGTATCAATGAAAAGACGAAACTCTACGTATTTCTAAACGTTATCTTTTGTTTTTCCTAATTAGTTACACTTCAAAATCCAAGTTTCGAAACTCCACCAACAAATCTGACAACAAATGCCACTTCCCAATTCATGCCCCTCGATAGCAAAATCAACGTTATCCCCGGTTGGTCATTTAAAGGTACAGTTTGGTACGTGACATCTGGTGGAAACATATCACTGCCCGGTAATGGTCATGGCTTGCAATTGGGTCCAAATGGTATGATCAACCAAACATTTAAATCCTATGATAGCTATGATTGTGTTCTCACATTTACAGTTGCTCCAAGTAGTGCTGAGTGTGCCAACAACTACACGGCTGTAAATGTTTCAGCTTCTGGTGTGTCAAAGGTCTTTTTTTACGATGAATCACTAGGGACCGAAATGTGGCAAACTTATGCATTTTCTGTAGGGTGGGTTGAAATTAAAAGGGGCTTTTTTGGTGTAGAAATTCAAAGTGTCGTGACGACTACTAGTCGTAGTAATGTAACTTGTTGGCCTATCGTTGATGCTCTTTTGGTCAAGGCGATTGGACCTCAAATATGGTATTCAGGTATGTTGATGTTTATGTTAGAGAGGCTTCTAGTCATTAAGATTAAGCTGCAATTTTTTTCTTTATTTGTTTATTAATGTGTAGTTGAGATATCTAGCAAATAGTAAAGCATATGTCCACAGGTAATCCGATTTTAAACAGCGGGTTCGAAACAGGACCAGCCTTTATGGATAACTCTTCTCAAGGTATCTTACTCAAGGCTGGTTCCAACAGACAACCTTCCGTTCCTTTACAAGGCTGGACCATTTTAGGCACACTAAAATACATCGACTCAAAACATTTTGCGGTCCCAGAAGGACGTGGTGCAATCGAGCTGATTTCTGGGAGCCCATCGGGAATTGCAACAAATACATATTTTTTTAGACAAGGGCAATTCACTCTAGATTTTATCATGGGTGATGCTAATGACTCGTGTGTGGGAGATTTAACCATATTTGTGCAAGTTAAAGACATGATATGGAACTTTACAACGAGAAGCATTGGTGTTGGATCAAGTGAGAAATACTCTGTAACATTTAAAGCAGAATTTAGCCACGATCAACCGGTTCCTATTAGTTTTTATAGCTTTAACGAAACTCAAACCAGTGATCACCAAGTATTATGTGGACCAGTGATTGATGGTACAAACCTTCAATATTCTAGTGGCATACGCTCCAGGAAGCTGTATATCATATTCATGGTTCTTAGCATCATTTTGTCCGTGTAATTTATATTTCTCTTGTAAATTTCATTTCACGAACTCAGGTTCGATCCTTTGTATTATGGTATACTGTATTTGGTAAAGCAATACATATTGAATCAAAAAGGAATAAATTTTTGCTAAATCATTAGCTTGACAATTTATCTCTTGAACTTTTATTTAGTAAGTATATTTTCTATAAAATGGAATTAATATATTTTTCCTCTAATAAGTTTATTACCTTATATATTAAGGCCAAATCACGTATATGTCAATAACTTATTTGACATCTCGTTTCTTTATAAACTAGATATTTCTTGGCTTTTACACTTTTATTCGCATTGTGTACATTGTTTCTTCGATCAAGGTTAGTTATTAGTTTGTTTATCGTATTAAGTTTACAAGGTTTATTTGAGAGAAAGCTAGGTTATTGATTAGTGTTGTTTTTTGAAAGCTAGGGTTAGTGTTTTTGTTACGAGGAAGTGCCAATCTTTTTTTTTTCATCGTATTAACTAAGATAATGTTTGGGATTACTAAACATTTTTCTGCTTAATTTAAGATGATAGATGCTTTGGGATGCTTGGATAAACCAAACATCAAAGTGAGCAAATCCAAACATCATACGACAGAAAAAAAATAAGCAGCTTCGAATACCCTCTTAATTAAAGTTTTTGTTGGCTATTTGTGATGAGGACTTTGAGTAAAAAATACACCAGTTAGGCTAGGGCTATGTTTGGCAAAAGTAGCTGTGAGCAGTAGCATTGAGCAGTAGCAGTGAGCAGTAGCTGTGAGTTGTGAGCAGTAGCCAAAAAAGCTCACAGCTTCATAAAGAAGCATTGGGAAAATGAGCTTTCCTAAAAAATAGCAAAACCCAAAATAAAAAAGCTCATTCTCACCGCTCATTACCCCAAAAAGCTCCAAAAAAGCTCCGCGCCAAACATAGCCTAGGTATGTTTACCAGACTTTAATTAAGTCATCATATTTTTCTTCTATTATAGAATATCATTCAACTATACGTGGCCCTTTATATCTATGAGGTGTTTGATGGTTTTGTTGGAAAATCATGTACCATTTGCTCTCTTGCAAATAGATGGACATAATATCGAAAACTTTTTTTAGTCTATATATTTGGGATTGTATTTGAATACATATATAAGCAATGAGTTTTGTTTTGTAACCGCTAATTAGGATCGGCATGTTAATAATCTCAAAATTTGGTATAACTTAAAGTTTCTTTGTTAATTAACAATGTAATGTCATGGCTATAGAAAATAGAGATTTATTGTGGATACTTAAATGTGAAAAAAAAAAAAAAAAAAAAAAAAAAAAAAAAAAAAAAACCCTACACGTTTGTTGTACCGTGTCGAAATAAGTGCATAAAAACAACATCCATTGTGGTTAGTATTTCATGTCATATATTGTGTTTTCTTTTTCAGCTTGCTACCATGACGAAATCAGTGATTCGGGAGCGATCTACTGCCGGTGATAAAGACATGGATACTACGGTATATATAATTCCTCCCTTGATTATATTTGTATACGAGTTGTGTGGATATACTTTGTGTATGTCAATCTGAGTTCATGGTGGGGCTTATATCCTCTTTACTTGAATGTTGTATACTACGAGTAATTTTTCTTTTTCAGGTTGCTACCATGACAAAATCAACAGTTCAAAAGGAGTGGTCTGGTACCAATAATGAAGACATGGGTCCAACGGTATAAATAACTCCTCTCTTGATTATATTTTTATACTAGATCTTAGACCCGTCCGATAATGGGCTATTTCCATGAATTTATATAATTAAAATTTAATATGTCACATTAGTACATTACATGTCATCATAAAAAAAATTCCAAAACACCTCTATTATATATGTTGGAATGAGTTGTCATAGTTTAGTTCGACTTATATCCTCTTTACTTAAAAGTTGTATACCGAGTTTTCTTTTTCAGGTTGCTACCATGAAAAAATTAGCAGTTCAGGAGCAGTCTGCTCTAGATGATGTAGACATGCATCCAACGGTATATATAATTCTTCTCTTGATTACATTTGTATATGAGTTGTGTGCAAATACTTTGTATATGTAAATTATATTATATATGAGTTCACGGCCAAGCTTATATCCTTTCTACTTGAATGTTGTATATTAAGTTTTCTATTTCAGGTTGCTACCGTGTCAAAATCAGAAGTTCAAGAGCAGTCTGCTGCCGATGATGAAGACATGGATCCAAAAGTATATATAATTCCTCTCTTAATTACATTTGTATGCGAGTTGTGTGCATATACTTCGTATATGTCAATCTGAGTCCATGGCCGGCTTATATCATCTTTACTTGGATGTTGTATACTGAGTTTTCTTTCTTAGGTTGCTGCCATGACAAAATCAGCGGTTCAGGAGCCGTCTGCTGCTGATGATGAAGACATGGATCCAACGGTATATGTACTTCCTCTCTAGATTACATTTGTATATGAGTTTTGTGCATATACTTTGTATATGTCAATATGATTTCATGGCCTGGCTTAGATCCTCTTTACTTGAATGCTGAGTTTTCTTTTTCAGGTTGCTACCATGACAAAATCAGCCGTTCAGGAGCAGTCTGCTGCCAATGATGAAGAAATTTATCCATCGGTATATATAATTTCTTTCTTGATTACATTTGTATACGAGTTGTGTGCATCTACTTTGGATAGGTCAATTTGAGTTAACAGCAGGGCTTATATCCTCTCTTTATTTGAATGTTGTATACTGAGTTTTCTTTTTAAGGTTGCTACCATGACAAAATCAGCCATTCAGGAGCGGTCTGCTGCCGATGATGAGGACATGGATCCAACAGTATATATAATTCCTCTCTTGATTACATTTTTTTATGCGAGTTGTATCATATACTTTGTATATGTCAACCTGAGTTCATATCTGGGATTATTTCATCTTTACTTGAATGTTGAGTTTTCTTTTGCAGGTTGCTACTATGACAAAATCAGTAGTTCAGGAGTGGTCTGCTGCCAATGATGAAGACATTGATCCTACGGTATATGTAATTCCTCTCTTGATTACATTTATATATGAGTTGTGTGCATATACTTTGTATATGTCAATCTGAGTTCATGACCGGGCTTATAGATATCCTCTTTACTTGAATGCTAGTTGTATACTATTCAACAGTATTATTGGTAATTTTTCTTGCTTGCAGAATAAAACAGTTGATGCGCAGAAGGATGCACGGGTGAAACCATATCCTCATTTCAATACCACAAGTTCCATTGATGAATTTATAAAAGATTATGATAAATTGAAAAAGGGGGAACGTTTGGAGCATGTTGTAGTATCTTTGGCTGGTAAGCATTAGAAATTGATAACATGGTCTTATACGTTAGAAATTTATTCAAATATCCTGATGTTGATAACTGCATTTTTTTAGGGAGAATAATGAGCATACGGTGTCCTTCATCAAAGTTATATTTTTATGACTTGCATGGTTCCGGCGCCAAAGTGCAAGTTATGGCTGATGCAAAGTAAACTGCCTCTCTCACATACTACTCTTACTAAACCAAAAGCATTACTACAACATAACCTAGACTTGCAAATAACAAAAGTTTAAGATATTAGATGCTTGTGACCGGTCGTTCTTAACTAAACTTTTTATTTGAAGTATGATTAACCAAGAACCATTCATATGTAACTAGTTTTGTTGTAATTGTATTTTGAAGCTGTATATTTTTTGAGTTAAAAAGTTAAGAAAATATACGCTTGCTAAAGTAAAGTATGTTTTTGCAGGAAATTGGGTTCGAATGTAGAAAAATTTACAAATTTACATAGAAGTGTGAAAATCGGAGATATAGTTGGTGTAACCGGGTTTCCAGGTTTGTAATTTCAAGTTTATATTATACATATTTTGATTAGGATCTTATTCAAAAGTGCTTATCATCTATCCTGTTTAGGCCTTATTTCTGCCACCTCATTTTCATTTTCATTTTACTTTATTTAACTTCTTCTTTTTCTTATGGCAGTGAAAAGTAAAAGAGGGGGGTTGATTATTAATGTGACATCGTTTACAATTTTAGTGCGTTGTCTTCACATGTTGCCAACGCAAAAAAGTGTAGGCGTAGCGGAAAGTCCCAATGTCAAGGTGAAACTTGTTATATTCACCTAGCAGTTTTGATTTTGTTTTTGTGTTCTTTAATAACTTCGAGACCCCTTTTTTAATCTACAGAAACTCGATGTTTGCACTCTAGAAAGTGGCAGAAATCCGGATTCATATACACTGAAAGATCTGGTATTTGATATTAACAACTCTCACAAGTAAATTGATTAAAATTGTTAAAATTGCCACATGCACCTTACTATATTTCTTTGTTGCAGGAAACACGGTATCGTCATCGTTATTTAGATCTGATGGTGAATTCACAAGTCACACGTACATTCAAAACTCGTGCATTTGCCATAGATTATATCCGAGATTTTCTCAAGAAACGTAACTTTTTGGAGGTAAAATCACAAACAAATATTTATTTATCAATTTGTGATTTTCTTTTCATTCTATGGCTAAGTATGTTCGTTATCATTTTTAAGGTCGAAACTCCCATGATGCACACGCTTGCTGGAGGAGCAGGTGCACATCCATTTGTGACTCACCAGAACGACCTAAACATGATGTTTTTCATGCGCATTGCGCCTGATCCATATCTGAAGCAGCTCATTGTTGGCGGAGTTGAACGTGTTTTTGAGATAGGAAAACAATTCAGGAATGAAGGGATTGATTTGACACATAGTCCTGAATTCACTACTTGTGAATTTTATATGGCCTACGCAGACTACAATAAGTTAATGGAGCTTAGTGAAATAATGTTGAGTGGTAAGTATTTTAAGAGTTCTGTTGCTTGGGCCGGTTGACTATAAGCACTTTCTGTCTAAATTTCTTATAAACATACACAATGTTAAATATGAGTACAAGACACTATAGAGTAAATTACTTAAAACGTACCTATGGTAACCACCGTCCTTCATTAATACTATTCTCATAAATGGTCTTGAAATGCACCGATTGATTTCACTTAAACTAATACGAGTAAAAAACAATGTGCCAGACATGGTGAAGGAGCTCACAGGCGGTAGCTGCATAATTAAACATCACTCCAGTGGGTATGGGAGTGACCCTATCGAAATTGACTTTACTCCTCCTTTCAGGTAATTTGCTTACTTAATAGCGGATAAAACCATTTTATTCTTTGTTACTGCGACTATGCTGCTAACTTGATATAAATGTTTATTCAGGCGGTTTGATATGATTGAAGAGTTGGAAAAGGAAACAAATCTTAGCATACCAAAAGACCTTTCAAGTGATGAAGCCAATAAATATCTTGTTGATGCATGCACAACGTTTGATATTGAATGTCCCCAGCCTCAAACAACAGCACATTTACTCGATAAAGTAATTTATGATTCTTTCTTTAGATAATAACCAAGCAAACATTATTATAAGAAAAGAAAAACTCAATTTATGATATATGTTCCTAATAGAAACTTTACATTTTTGCAGCTTGTGGAACACTTTTTGAAGGAGAAATGTGTTAATCCTACATTTATGATGAACTATCCAGAGATAATGAGTCCAATGGCGAAAGGGAATAGGTCCAAACCAGGTTTGACTGAGCGGTTTGAGCTATTTATCAACAAGCTTAAGGTATTATGCACCTAACTAATACTTGCTTTGATTATCTTTCTGTTGGATTTCATTTACCATTAATCGTTTCTTTTTTTATTTCCTCAGATTGCTGATGGATACACTGCGTTGAATGATCCAGTGGTGCAACGCCAACGATTTACTGATCAACTTAAGGTACCATTATCCTATAAGAGTGGCAGATTTTTGTTTTTTATTTTTTATGTTCAACATCTCAAAGTGAAAAATAAAAACGCACCCTAATGGAGACGGGTCAAAAGCTATTATCATAAGCACTTATTAAAAAATAATACAGCTGTTACATCCATATCTTTTAAGCAAATAGTTAAGTTTCAAATGAGCAAATTCCAAACACCCCTGACTATATACAAAGAATGTAAAAAGTATGGACTAAAAGCATTTGGAGTCAATTTTTGTCAATGCTTTCAGGATCGACACATGGGAGATGACAAAGAAATTACTTTGGATGAGAATTATTGGACAGCTCTAGAATATGGTTTACCACCATCTGCTGGTTGGGGTTTGGGGATTGATAGGCTCACAATGTTGCTCACCGATTCACAAAACATCAAGGTTTGTGCATTTGAACTACTTTCTTTATATGTTTTATGTTCATCACTACGAACGTCTTTGGATACTAATATATTCTTTAATTGGTAAACAGGATGTTATACTATTCCCGGTGATTGAACAACCCCTGACAGGTACAATGTCCTTTTTTTTGCGTCAATGTTGGATCAGCTATACTTTGGTCTGATGAACTAACAAATTTAATGCTATGCAGGTGAAGAAAAAATGAAAGTGTCGAAAGTTAATACATCCATGATGGACAAGGTTTACACAAACTATGGAGTTATTTTTGTTTCTATATTTCTAGTTTTACTCTTAGTTATTTTGTAACTGATTACGTGTTGTTCTAAGATTTGGTAATGGATTTTTTATTTGATTTTGTTATGGAATTTTAGTATTGATGGAGTATGTGTAAGTTTTAAAACATACAATTTGACCTTTCGCAATTTTGGACCACTTTTGGCTAGTGATAATTACCTACGAATGTATACCACTTGTCAATTTTTCTAGTTCAGTGTAGCCATCTCTTTTTTTTTCTAAACTAACAAAAAACTTTTAAAATTCATTTTTATGTGCATCCACCTAGCTAGTCAATAAGTAACCGGTCATGTTCTTGTTTAATGAGTGAAGTTAAGTGGTTCGTGGTGAGAGTGGTGATGGTGGGATTGGAAGTGGAGGGAGGGTTGTGGTTGGTTTGTGTAGAAGAAGAGTAGTGTTGTACATGACTAGATTTTACCCTTTGTTAATGCATAGGCGTTGAAAGTGATAAGTGTGTGAAGAGGTATAAAAGAGATATTTGGTTTATTGAAAAAAAGACATAATCAAATCCACATGGAAATAACCAGCTCCAAGTCAGCATTCAGTTGTCATCAAATTACACGATACACACAAAACTTGAATTTGAAAGTTGTGTTATATTAGCAAAAAAAAAAAAATATCATACTTGTAATCATTTTTTTTTTGTACCAAACAAATTTTTTTGCTTTTGTGAGTACTTTTCTTTTAAATTCATCCTTTTTAGGATACTATATGACATTTTTACCCTTTGGGGAAAAAAAATTTATATTAGTTAGGAGGGGTAAAAATGTCCAAAAATGTTACAAAATACCCTAAAAAAGATGAATTTAAAAGAAAAATACCCACAAAAGCAAAAAAAAATTGTTCACTACCCATAAGAGGAAATGGTGGTAAGTATGATACTTGTTTTAATCATTTGCTCCAAAAAAAAAAAAAAAAAAAAAAAAAAAAAAAAGAAAAAGAAAAAAAAAAAAAAAACCCGAAACCAGAAAAATTGTTAAGTTAGAATCAATTTAAAAATAAAATTAGAATTAGAAGAATGAGAAGACATCAACAAAATCATATATTTTAGATGTATTTATAAAAATAAATGCATCGCCCTTTAATTATCCATTTTCATTTGAATTATGTGGTTAGAACTGTGTCTCACCCTTGTCGCTTAACTTATTCTTCTCAATAAACTAGACGATTAAGAGCGAATAACGACGACGGTGTTTAATAAAAGAGTAAATTACAAAGATTGGTCCTCGTGGTTTGCGTTGACTCACACTCTTAGTCCTTTGATTTTTTTTGCACATGTAGTCCCTAACTCCGAAACTCTTATCACTAAAAGTCCCTTGACTAAACGACGTTAATTTTTAGTGTTAAAAGGAAACATATCTTTTTATTTTTCTCTTTCTTTTTGGCACACCACTTTATACTAATAAAAAAAGAGTTACAATACAATTAACCTATAGTACAACTCACTGAGACAGACATTGTGACTAGTTCTAACTAAAGTTAGGGGTAGAAACAAGCTCGGGCTCTGTCACAGCTCGAGCTCGGCTCGTATATATGTATAATGCTTAAAATATGATATTGTCGTTTAGGCTCGCGAGCCTAAACGAGCTTTGTATGTAAAGCTCGAGCTCGATTAATAAACGAGTTGCAACTTAGGCTTGAGCTCGTTTAGGCTCGGCTCGTTCGAGCTTTTTACTTATCCGATCCCGAGCTTTTCACGAACTGCTCGGCTCATCTCCATCCCTAACCAAAGTTAGCAAACACACATTAACAACACACAACACAACCATCATTATCCTCTCTCTTAAAAACAGAAACACCATTCTCTTTTTTCAACACCAAATACAGTCACATCACCAAACCTAATATCCCATTTTGAACTTTGAAACAGTCACCACCTAATCCACTGCAGATCTACAGGTGCTCCGTATCTTCGAACAGATTTGAACATTTCTAGTTCACGAGAAGAAACTACTCACCACACCTAAGGCTCTAATAGGCGGGATGGGTCTGTGGTGGATCTAGGTAAACCGGTGAGAAAGAAAGTGGGATTGGTTAAAACTGACGCCCTTTGGTCAAAGGACCATGAGTGTTAAGGGTTTGGTCAAACTGACGCCGTTTGGACGAAAAGTGCTTTATGTCAACTCAATGTGTTCGTTGTGTGAACAACTACAGGATCAACAATTAGGTGATGATGAAGCGATGGCTTTGGATGAAACGTTCATAAAATCTCTGGAATGGCCTACCCCCCAACCGGTGGTTGGGGTTTAGGGATTGACCAACTCACCATGTTGTTCACTGATTCACAGAATATCAAGGTTTGTGCATTTTCTTTGTCTGTAATAGTTTTTTCATTCATTGTGAATAAGCATTGAACTTTATTCGTTTTTTTGGCAAACAGGAATGCATACTTTTTCCTGCAATGAGACCGCAGGATGAACCACCTGTCAAAGGTATAACGTTTACGTGCATAAAAAGTTCGGCAGTAATTTGGGATTGATTATACTTTGTTTCGATGAACTAATCAACAAACTTAATGTTTTGCAGGCGTAGAAAGTTCGGCAGTATCAAATGTTGCTGCAACCACACTGCAAACGGGTTACACAAGAAATGAAGTTATTGCTATTTCTTCGATTCTAGTTTTATTTTTAGTATTTATTGAATTAATAATGTACCTGGTATGGTTTTAGGATCTGTTAGTGAAATGTTTATCTCCTTCTGTTATGGATTTTTGTTAATGCAAACTAGTACATATTTCATTTATTAAAACTATCGTTGCTTTTCTATCTGTATGTTGCATATATTACTTTACGGCTGAGAAAATTTGAGCTCATACATACATGTTCAGTTTCGTTTTTACTGTTTGATGTGCTTTGAGTCCGATCTGCCAAACTGAAATCACATTGCGTCTTGATGATCATAAAGTTATTATGTAGCTAATAATAGATGCTGAAGCCAAAGTCTTTGCTTGTGCAAGTTTAAAAAACATATGTTTTGACATTTTTGGCAATTTCAGACCGGTTTTAAAAACCTAGGTTTTGAAGCCGAAAATTTATTTTTCTTTTTGAACGATACTATTGGTATAATTAAAAATCAACTTATATATTCATGTAGTTTCTTGTTTTCATCAGTGTCCAAAACCATAGTTGACCAAAGAATTCCAACTACCTATAGAACTACAACACCTTTTAATATACGGACCCAAGATTATTTAGAGGGTGTTGCACAATCAGTTTTTTTTTTTTTTTTTTTTTTTTTAACGCTTATAAGTACCAAAGTTGCGCCATAAGTAACTTATTAGCTAAAATCAAGGGTTGCATGTACTAAAAGACATATTTTACCAACAATTTACACTTCGTGACCGGCCACACCCGGCTCCCAAGTGGGTGCCCTACCTATGTCTACCGAAAAATGGAACAAAATCAGTATCATCATTATACAAGATAAGACAGACCACCACTTAGTGCATATCTTTGTATTTTCGTACAACTTCTTTCAGCTTGATTGGAGTTTTGTTTGCCGGTTCTTTGTATGGTATATTCCACCTCTATGTAAATTCAATTCATGAAATGTAAAAAAGTGATGCACCTTATTGCACAGTCAAATATATATATATATATATATATATATATATATATATATATATATATATATATATATATATATATATATATATATATATAATAACTTTACTATTTGTGTCTCTCGAAGTTTTTGCGATCAGCCTTTATTCTGTCAGCACACATAGGGAGACGAATGATATCCTGGATCTCATTTATTACAACCTCTTCTGTGATGTTATCCTCTATGCTCCTCATAACATTTTCAAAGGTTGTAAATCCGTTTGGTGTAGATTTGTCGGTTCGCATCCTCATAAAGACCCATACCTTTTCCTCAAAATCCCATGAACATTCTATTATCTTCCCAGATAATGAAAATATATCTACTGATGAATCTCTAAAAGCGCCGCGACTTCCATTTACTAATTCCATCCTGTCACGCTTAATCAAATAAAGCATAGGGCGATTATTGTTTCCCACCTCAAACAGAAAATCAACGGAGTTCATTTTTGGATACTTCCACTTCAAAAGAAATGCATCTCTGCCAGACACATATGAATCGTCCCAAGGCTGGAAAATGAGACCATCCGATGCATGTGAAAGGCGTGGAATGAACTTTTCTAGAAGCTTAGGTACATCAGAAAGTTGATAAAACTCTTTCCTTCTAACCCGAAATGGTTCCAAGTCATATCTGTAGTACGGATTTTCACTCTTGAACAAAGTGCCTCGCTCACTATTCCGAGGTTTGATAACTTCCTTTTCAATTAATTCCCACCTTTTGCTAAAAGGTTGGTCTACAAGTGATATTGTGTTGATTGCTATCAAATCGTAAATGAGATATCTCCTTTCCTGCTTGTGTGTGCTCGGGTCAGTATCAATTACCATTTCTCCATCAAGCAAGGTGTAGTTATGAGTTTTTCCAGCTGCATCCTCATTAGCGTTTCCACATGAAAACCGCAAAGGAACCCTTCTAAAATTAAATTTTCTATCAATCAAATAGCATCCATTCTGTGTTATTAACATCATATATCGTGTTCCGTCAGCCTTCCAAGTGGCACAATAGTACCGCTGCCTCAAGAATTGTAAGTTTTCCCAGTTAAGAGATACAGGGTGTGATCCTGGAAATATTGGTTCTCGCCGTCCCCGTGAATTAAACTTAAGAACATCATAGCAGAACTCCCTCAATGACTCCATCTTATTCAATGGCACTGTATCTCCCAATGTATCATCATTTGTCATCTTGCTAGGTGAACTCTTCCATCTGGCGTTTTTGGACAAATAAAGGTTCTAAGCCCGAAAAATTTGCATAGATGATCAACATAATCTTGCTTGTATATCCCTGGAGGGTGTGCTTGGGAAAATCTATTTATTGCATCTGTGAGGGAGATTGATTCTGACCGTACAAGAAAATGGACAATCATATATCCTGTCCGATTATGGCCATGTGTACAATGGACAAGGACATACTTCTTTGAATGAGCATGTAGGGATCCGAATCGGGTCACCTCCTGAATAAACCTTTCTACAGACTCATTATCAGGCACAGAGTCCCTTCCTGCACACCTGATCTTAACATATTCAACACCTTGTCTAGTCCAATCTGACTCCCGATAGTAGCGATCAGTGTTTGTTAGATCTATTACTAAACCTAGTTCTCTCCCTAAACACCTTTGCTTAAGAATCGCTAGTTGAGGGGAATATCTTTTATCACTAACAATCTTTTCATTAAAAGACTCTTGGAGAGGGACTTTTGAAGGTATAATAAAATTGAGTGCAGCTCCATATGGAGTGCAGTCCAACCAACCTGGCGGAAGAGTTTTCCGCCAGTCATATGATCCATTCTGAGATCCCTGGACGATACGCTTAGATGGTGGCTGAGACATATGTATCCTCGGATCCACGTCCTCATATCTACTTCTTTTTGATCCCCCATATCCTCGTCGTTGGTCCATTCTCTCTCGTCCGGCGTACTGATAATTTAAAGTCTCCATACGTGTTGAGTCATATATTTTGCATGTGTAACATCAACAGAAAGATTTGGTGGTATGTCGATCCAATAAGAGCTGAAAATTCTAAAA
The DNA here is from genome assembly GCA_030686995.1 of Artemisia argyi. Classification (NCBI taxonomy): domain Eukaryota; kingdom Viridiplantae; phylum Streptophyta; class Magnoliopsida; order Asterales; family Asteraceae; genus Artemisia; species Artemisia argyi. Next base: position 1,093 of record JARVZY010000444.1, on the reverse strand, counting down.
CACAATCAACAATGTGAATTGATTGACTATCGATCGTTACTTAATTGTGCTCCGATAAAAAATAGGAGGCTGTTAATATGCGATCGAATGAATGACATGCTCTTCATATATATCTCAAGTATATGTCGGTCTGCCGTCTTGGTACGCACACAATTCATGTGTGGGCTGAGATGCCGCGTTTGTGGGTTAGGTCCGAGCCCATCTATGGGTTAGGTCCATTTTGCAATCTATTGCTTTAATATCTTTCAAAAAGTTTACTATTCATTTTATATTTATAAAATTTTCCCTTTAACTTCATCCAATCTTTGATTTTATGGTTGAACTTGTATAAATTTAAATTTTGCACAAAATATCTAACAATTTATTCCCTTAGAGGCTTAGACTTTATATAACTTTTAGTTTATGTTTTGTTGATAATTCAAACGACGAAACAAACAAATAAAATCAAACAAACGAAGCGGAAACTTTATTCAAATACCAAACCAAATTACAAAACCAAATTCAAAGACAAATTCTAATTCAGACGGTACCAAACTATTATTCCAAAGGTACAAAGAAAACTAATGCTATCAATCCCTATTTATAAGGCTAAACTAACCGTCATAAATTAGTTTCCAAATTCCAATCAAACTTGAGGGACAAGTCACCCAATTTACCAAAGTTACCAAACAACTCTTAGAGTTTAAGTCACTTTCTAACATGTTTAAACTCGTATAAATTTAAATTTTGCAATGATATCTTGATATAATCCCGTGGCAACACGGGGTCAATAAACCTTTTTGATTATCAACTATCCTGATATAATGAGTCGCTTGCATAGTGGCATCGAGACATACCAGGATTGACTGAATGTTTTGTATTGTTTGTAAACAAGAACAAGGTATTTACCTAATCTAGTTTTACTTTGATGGTCTCGAATTAATTGGCTCTTATTATCATTTATCTTGATTAGACTCTATTGACCATTGGTTTATATTTGTTTGTCTCTCAGCTCGCGATGCATACACCAACTTAATGATCCATTGGTACAAGGACAAAGATTTGCTGATGAGCAACTTAAGGTACCACCACATCTATACTAGTGGCATGATTG